>JAJTUV010004232.1:0-26447 GCA_021653895.1 Mastomys natalensis | reverse complement strand
CCTTTCTCCTATGTGAGGTCTGGAATGAACTCAGATTATCATGCTTGGCAGTAAGAACCATTGTGTGCTGAGCCATCTTGCTAACTCAGTAATTCTTGTTTTAGTTTAAATAAAGACAAAAACACTTAGTATTCAGTAAGTAGTCTTTCCTTTCTTACATATTTTATTATGATGTCCTTAGTCTTTCTTTCTAATTTTTACATGTTTCAGTGAAATAAAAGGAAGAAAATCAGAGGGCGGGAATATAAGGAAATACAATAGGAGAAAATGAGGAAAAACACTGTAGTGTTTTAATGTAGATAATCCTATGTATTAGTGTAGATGATGTATGTAAATCCAATTGTATATAATTGAATATATTTGATACAAATATTGGCAATGAGAGAAAATGAAATAGAAATTCTGCTAACTGCAAAGAGAGTCTTCTAGAATCTTTAAAGACATGAGTAGCTCTAAAAGTACATGAAATAACTAATCTCTTAAAATTATTTGAGATACATTCATATGGACTGAAATGTGATTTCCCATGGTCTCAGACAAATTATGGAAAGGTGTTATTAAGTTAATAAAAGAAAACATTCAAAAGAGACCAACACTGTGACCTGTGATGGACAGGCCAAACCAGTCACAGGTGAGAAATTCATGTATGGTGATTTGCAATAAAATCCAGCCCAATTATATAAGAAGGCAAAGTCCTGTCAGTGTAAGAGGGTTCAGAATATTACTACTAGTGACACAACTAAAATTTTGATAAGGAAAATTCATTCTGCCAACAATGGTTATTCCATTTTTGTACTAAAAAATGCAAGGTGCTTATCTATGAATATAGAAGAATGCATTAGGCATCATTGCTTAAAGTCCATAGGTGTATGGCCATGTTCCTTTAGCAGAATAGTAGTATCCCCTTTGTCACTGGCCTTTCTAGTCTTAGGTTCTTGGCAACCCAGACTACTTTGAATCTGGGTCCCATCTCATGAAATAGGCTTTAAATCAAACTGCATATTAGCTGGTTATTCCCACAAGCATTGTGCCACTTTTCTTGTATCAGCATATTTTTGGTCAGAATACAATTGTAGATTAAAGCATTTGTAGCTGTGTTGGTGTTTCCCTTTCTCCTTGGTAATGTGCACAATAGCTTTCAGTACAGTAAATACTAGTACACAAGGGTGATGGCTCTAGGTAAGGACCATTTCAACTTTTCTGGGTTCAATGTGTCATGTGCATACTGCCTATAGGAACAGGCCTTGCCATCAGTTTGTGGAGAGGCACCAACAACTCTGGCAACAGACTGGATTGTTTGGAGGTTCCCATGAAACACTTTGACCAGTAACTCCACTTAAGTGTGACCAATTTCTGGCACTGGAAGATTCATTTGGTAATGAGAGATGTTCAGTTGGGGCTCTGTGTCACTGATTATTTGGCAACTTCATTTAGACAACCTTCATACATGAACATGTTATAGGAAGCTCCTACTGGATTAGGCTTACACATGATCCATCAAATGGCCTTTAGTTTCATTTGTTATTCTTTATACTGCTTCACTCGCCCTTCTCTTCCGACCTGCTTGTTTTGTCCTCCCATTCTACCCATCCCGTCTATCTGTAGATATCTGTTTTAATTTTTCTTCCTGGAAGTGTCATCTCTCACCCCAGTTCTTTACTCTCTACATAATCTCTGTTGTTATCTGGATGATATTTTCATTATCAACAGTTTAAGAGCTAATATCCACAAATACGTGACATAGTAGTCTTTCTTGATCCTTTATTCCTCACTCAGGATAATTTTTTTCTAGTTTCATCCATTTTTTTTTCTGAAAATTTCACTTTTAAAACAGTTGAGTAATATTCCATTGTACAAATGTACCACATTTTCTTTATCAATTCATCCATTGGTAGACATCTAGGTTGTTTCTCTATTTTAGATTTTCCAATTTGGTGAAGTATAGGTTTTTTAAAGAATATTGTCATGATGTTATCTCTCCCCGTTAGTCTTTAATTTTGTTAATTTAGATTTTCTCTTTCTACCTTTTAGTTAATTTGAATCTTCTCTGCCTGCCTTTTAAGTAATTTGACTAAGAGTTTGTCAATTTATTGATTTTTATAAAAAACCTAACTTTATTTCATTGATTCTTTGTATTATTTTTGTTTGTTTCTATCTTATTAATTTCAACCCTGAGTTTGGTTATTTCTTGCCATCTGCTCCTTTTGGGTAAGATTTATTCTTTTGTTCTAAAGTATTTATGTATGCTGTTAAATTATTAAGAGAGCACTCAAATTTCTCATGACATTTGATTCTATGATCTCACTTCTTTAAAATGCTTTCATTGTGTTAAATAAGTTTTGATATGTTGAACTTTCATTTTAATTCGGTACTAGGAAGTTTTAATTTCATTTCTAATATTTGTCTTGATCCATTTTTCATTCAGGATTGAGTTAGGTTTCTATGTGTTGCTAAGCTTTCTGTTGATTCTGTTGTTGGTAGTCAATTTTCATCCATAGTGGCTAGATAGGGTTCAGTTTATTATTTTAATATTTCTGTACCTGTTGAGGCTTTCTTTGTGGTCATGTTTGGATAAAGCTGCATGACGTAGTAGAAGAAGGTATATTTTTTGTATTTACTAGAAAGGTTCTGTAAGTATCTGTTAGGTCCATTTGGTTTATGATATTAGTTAGCTCCAGAGTTTTTGTTTGGAATACCTGTCTTTGGCAAGAATTGGAAATAAAGTCTCCTACTATCATTGTGTGATGGCAAATGCATTATTTAATCTGTAGTAGTGTTTCTTTTATAAACTTGGGTGCATTTGCATTTGGTGCATAAATTTTGAGAATTGCAATAGTCTCTTTGTCAATTTTTTCTTTAATGATTATTTACTGACTTTTCATATCTGACTAATTTCTTTTGAAGTCTATTTTGTCAGATATTAAATCACTGCATCTGATTGCTTCTTATTTCTTTTTGTTTCAGATATCTTCTTCCCTTCTTTTACCCTGAGGTGATGTCTATCCTTGAAGTAAAAGTATCTTTCCTGGATGTAGCAGAAGGTTGGATCCTGCCTTCACATATATTCTTTTTACTCTATGCCTTTTTTATTGGAGAATTGGAACATTTGATGGTGAGAGTTATCAATGAATAGTGTTTGTTTGTTCTAGTTATTTTGTTGTGATTGTGTGGATTTTGTTGTTGTTGTTGCTGTTTTGTTTTGTTTCCCTTGCCTTTTGATTTGATGATCAATTATTATTGATTCTTTGTGTTTCTTGGGGACGGTTAGCCTCTCCAGATTGAAGTTTTCCTTCTTGTGCCTTCTGTAGGGCTGGATTTGTAGATAAAGACTGCTTGCTTAAATCTGATTTTTATCATGGGATTTCTTTCTCCATCCGCTGTGACTAAAAGTTTTTCTCGGTTAGTAGTCTGGGCTGGCATCTGTTGTCACTTAGCGTTTGTACAACTGCGAGACCTTTTTGGCTTTTAGAGATCCTCTATTGAAAAATTAGGAGTTATATTAATAAACCTGCCCTCTTATGTTATTTGGACTTTTTATTATTTATTTTAAATTTTTATTAATCATTCCATTCATTTATATGTCAAATGATATCCCACTTCCTGGTTACCCCTCCACCCACTCATATCCCATGATATTCCACTTCCTGGTTACCCCTATGCCACCCCCATCCCACATCTTCTCTCCCCCCTCCTGCCTGTATGAGAGTGCTTCCCACCCACCTACACTCTCCCACCCCATTGTCCCAGCATCCTCTTACTCTGGGGCATCAAACCTCCTCAGGACCAAGGGTCTGCCTCCTCGTTGCTTTGGGTAAGGCCATTCTCTGCTACATATGTATCTGGAGTCAAAGATCCCTTTCAGTACACTCCTTGGTTGGTTGTCTAGTCTCTGGGAAAACTGTGTGGTCAGGCCAGCCTATGTTGTTCTTTCAGTGGGGTTGCAATTCCCCTCTGCTAAACTGTGGAGACCACTTACAGTAGATAGACATGGCCCAGGTCGAGGGATAGAGTCACCCACCCATCTCAAAGTTCTTTTAACCCAGAAATATTTCTGTTCAAAGGAAGAACAGAGATTAAAAAATGGAATAGAAACTGATCAAAGGGCCAACTGGGGAACGGCCTCACAAGAGGATACATCATGTCTGCAGACACCAAACCCAACACAGTTGCTGCGGTCAAGTGGCGCTTGCAGAGAGGAACCAAGTGTGACAGTTCCTGGGGAGGTCCAGCCAGCAACTGACCAATGCGAGAGGCGGATGCTTGGAGCCAACCATTAGACTGAACTCATGTGAACTTTTTACCTTAAGATTTTAATATTCTTTCTTTGGTTAGTGTGCTTAGTGTTTTGATTATTATGTGCTGTGGTGAATTCCTTTCTCATCTACTCCGTTTGGTGTTCTGTATGGTTCTTGTTATGTGATAGGCATCTCCTTCTTTAGGTTGGTGAAATTTTCTTCTTTGATTTTGTTGACAATGTTTTCTGTGACTTTGACCTGTGTCCTTCTTCCTGTGTTCCTATTATTCATAGATTTGGCCCTTATTTCTAAAGTTTTATAAAATATAACACTTAAAAAACTTGATATGCATATTTATATAGTGAAAAGTTTACTATACTCAAGAAAATTAAAGTATATCTTATTTTAAATGGTTATCTTTTGTGTTTTGCTTTATAAATATATATAATCTTTTATCTTTGTAAAACATCCACTGAACAATATAATATTAAACTGCAGCTGCCATTTGCTTATAAGAATTTTCAATTTATTTATCGTGTGAAAATTTAATATGTGCATTTTGGTCTTTCTTGCCCCATCTCCAACTCCACTACTACAGATTATTCTTCTAGAATGTTTCTAAGTATTTCTTTCCTTTTTCTTTGTTCTTTCAGATTGTGCATCCATGTGATAATATGTCACGTCCTATCTCTGCTTCATGTTCTGTAGGTTAGTTAGGTTAGTACATGTTCTTGCAAATGATGACATTTTAAATTCTAAATAATGTTACTTTTACATACCACATGTACATGTATATTGTCTTTTGATCCAAATAACACTTATTATCTTTTAAGACACTGTGTTTTTTAAAAACAGCAATGCTTGGTATTAATTTTTCTATGCTTCAGTACATAGAAGTTGGGATATTTATTCTATAAAGGTGGACTTTTAGGCAAATGACCATGTACTAATTTATTATTCTTGGCAAAGTTATCTTTATTTCCCTTGGAAGTCTGTTGGGTTGATCATGTGTGACCTCAAGCATACACTTGTCTCTATTCCAGGCTGTAGTTATTTAAGCTCATTCTTTCCTAGGCAGGTGTTCAATTTTCTGTACAGTACTTTTATATTAAGCTAATAAAAGAAGAAACCTTCATGTGCAGTCAGGTAGACTGAAAACAGTGTTTACCGGAGGACATATACAGGGTGGGGCCATGCTCCCTGCTCTTCTACATATTCTTGGACTGTTTCTCAGTGAATTCCTTGGAACTTTCTTGGTATTTGTGTCAGTCTGCTAGGGCAATCATAATCAAGTATCACTGACTGAGTGGCTTTAACATCAGAAATGTATGTTCTCACAATTCTGAAGATGAGAAGATCAAAATCAAAGCCTCATACTCAGGGTTTACTAGATTCTCTTTCATTGGCTCAAAGAAATTAACATCTGATTCAGATGTCTGAATAGCTAATTTTTTGTGATGCTTCACCTTCAAAATTGTTCATTTGTGCTTCTATCTCTACCTTCACATGCTTGGTTCTCTGTAAAAGCCCATTTCTATTGTTTTCCTCACAAGAGCCCTTATCCTAGGAGGGCCTCATTATTGTCACTTAATTTAACACAAATTAGCTTTTCCATGTTTCTATCTTTAAATACAGTAAGATCAGAGATCTAGAGTTCTCTAGACTTAAAGACACAGAAACAATTGTTTGGGAGAGTAACTCTATTCAGTCTATAATGATATTCACTTTGACTTTAGGATATTTGTGTATGTTTTTATGAATGTTCTATGATAAGCCCAGTTTCCTAAGGCTTAGGTTTCTATTGTGTCTCCTTCATCTAATCTGGCCATTCCATCATCATTTTCTAACTCTTCCTCCCCCTGTTTTCTTCCTTCTATATCACCTTCTCCTCCTCTAACCCCTGACTTTGTTTTCCTTCTTTCTCCTTCTCCTCATGAACCCTTAAAATTTTTTCAATCTTTCTGAGTCCAGTCACAAAAAATTTTAAAACTAAATAACAATATAGACATCTGTTTTGTGTTACTACATGTGACATATATATATATTTGTGTGTGTGTGTGTGTGTGTGTGCGTGTGTGTGTATAGAGCAGAATTAGCTGAAAAAGAATGATATGCTACATGAGGAGGAATTAGCTTTTCTACATCAATTATATGTTCTTGTCTGCCAGCACTCCTATGTAAATAAACATTAGTCTTTTTTTGCCTTCTCAGAAAACAAAGGTGAAAGCCTACAATGAGTTAAAACAAGGTGGTCTTGATTAATGGTTTAAGGGAAGCAAGGTAGAGGAGCCTAAAAGCAAGAAACAGCATGGTGATGCCCTGGAAATGGCTTGGATTAAGCTTTATGTTCTGGCCTTACTGTTCCGGCTTTTGTGGGTCCCGGTTCTGGAGGGTGTCCCACGATGATCTCCCAGCTGAGGACAGAGTGAGAGCAGGGAGGGTCCTCTACCCACGTCTCCGCTGTCTGTTGGTCTTCAGCCCAGCCTGGTGTGAGAGGTCTGGGCCAAAAGGGTGTGAGTGCAAGCAGGGAGGAGAGATTGCATGCCTCCGCTGCTGCCTCTGCTCAAGTCTCTGCTGTCACAGCTCGGTCACTCCCAGGTGCTGCACCTGTCTCTCCACGCTGAGCCACCCGGGCTGGGCCGATAGAAGCCGGCTAGCAGGCAAGGAAGCAGCTTGGTGCCCCAGGAAGGTTCCGGGAGAGCGGATCTCTCCCCAAGTGTTACAGCTCTTGAGACAGAAACTCTCGGACACCAGGATGATTCTCGAACACACCTTTACTTCTTCCCGAATAGAGCCTTTATATACAGTTTCAGGGTGGGTTAGGGTCTGACAGCAGATAATGCCTATTGGCTTGGTCGGAGAGCTTAGAGATACCTCATCTGCATGTGGGTTAGGGTCTGGCAGATAATGCCTATTGGCTTGGTCGGAGAGCTTAGAGATACCTCATCTACATGTGGGAGGGCCTGAGGCACTGTTCCTCGTGACTGAAGTCATAGACCTCCCTTTGGGAGAGGCGTGGAGGGCCGAAGCTGAATGAAAAGAACCAGGGCCTGGGGGCAGCTCCGAACACCTGCCGTCCTGATAAAGGTCCGGGGTTCAAGGCTTGCTCAACCAGGCACCCAGCTGCTTCCCACAGCCCACCGCCCCACAACTCCCCTTTTTCTTTTATAAAGGAGAGGTGTCATCAGAATAAGTATCTCCTATGTTGGGAAGAGTTTGATACTGAACCAAAACCTGATTGGTAGTTACCTTTGCAATGCTACTTATCTGCTGCTTTAGAAACTGAATGAGGCAGGGTGCCAGGAGAAGTAAAGTTCCAATGGCTAGTATGGGGCCAAGGAGGGGAAGAATTCAAGCCATCAAGGGTTAGAGTACCAAGGGGTAGGGGTATTGGGAGTATAGCGTGCCCGGAGGTCCCCCCGGAGCTCTTTGATCATTTGTACATCTTGTTCTACCAGCCCAGACTCATTGACATAGAAACAACATTCCTCCCCCAGCAAAACACAAGTCCCCCCATGTTCAGCAGTTAACAAGTCTAGGGCCCTCCGGTTTTGGAGAGCAACTCCTGCTAACGAGGTTATCTGGTGTTGAAGAGATTCAAGGCTGTCTGTAGTAGAGGCCATTGCCTGGTCAAGCTTGTCCTGGAAGTCGCCGGCCAGATACTGTGTTTGGACAAGGGCTGCTCCAGCAGTTCCAGTAGCACCAAGTGAAACAGCAAGGCCTAGTCCAATGAGCAGAGGGATGAAGATCTCTCTCTTCTTTCAGCTTCCTCCCATCTGTAAGGCGAGTTCTTCAGTTTCGTAGAGATAAACCTGGGGACAACGATCACGGGGCGCAGGAGTCCTGAAAATGAGGGTTAATACAGGCACCTACAGTGCCTTTGCACCAGAGGGGAGCAGGAGTGTTAACACATACTGAGTTGGTAATGGTGATGTCATGGGCACATGTGAGATGGGGTTTTGAGGAGGGCCCTACAAGGCAAAGAGGTGGGGTTAGGTCAAAGAGAGGAATGTCTTGTGCTTTCCTTGCGGGCAGTGGTCCATGGAGGTCATAAAGGGAAAAGTTAATGGGAACAGCTGTTAATAATGGTCGGAAGAGAGAGGCACAGAAAAAGCATTGGGAGGAATTGGGGTGGGTCGTTAAAGGAAGGAGGTCTGCTGCATATTGGATGTACTGTAGCCAGGAGAGGGTAGTTTGTAGTTCCTCTTGAGACTGGTTTTCCTGTTGGATAATATTAGCATGGGTAAAAGCAGATTTGGGGGCAGGACAAGTTCACGGGAGATGTGTAGGTCAGCTATGGGGTATCTGGCATAGCCATCGGAGTAAAGTTTACCCATGACTCCGGTTCGCCAACGTTCATTCCATGGATCACTGATGGAAAGCTGAAAATGAGTTTTAAGGTTGGTGAGCATGGTGCCACCTCGACTGGTGGATTCCATCCTGCAGCTTCCAATATTGGCAACCTCCATGTGGAGACCTCCTGGAGGCATTCACCTGTGTTTCGGTAAGGAAAGCAGAGAAAGGGGCTGGAGATAGTGGAGATGGATTCGGGTGTTAGGGGAATCTCAATCCTGGTTTGACATCCTTTAAGTGGGCAGTCCTGGGTTCCTATAACTTTGTTTGTGTCCATTGTAGTTTCCCTAGCATAGAATCTCCAATGGTAGGTGTTGGGAGCCTAGGGTGAGGCTGGGCCGTAGCAGAGTTGCATGAAGGATACAAATAGCCAAGAGAATAGAGGAGAGTGGTCCTTTGGAGGGCACATGACCTGGCAGCTGTCACCAGGTCATGGATATCCTTCCAGGAAATCCTGCTGCTCCCTGTGCATGGCGTCTCTCTGCATTCTCTTCCCCTCCTTGGTTCTTGATCTGTTAGTGAGAGGCGGGCCATCTTCTTGGTGGTGGGGTGGTGTCCCACAGGCTTTGATAATTTGTGATACAAGCTCATAAAAAAAAAAGGATTGCCCATGTTCCTTCATCTCTGGATAGGAATGAAAGTACTTATCTCTCTTAGAAAGTACAGTTATTTATGTGCCCAGTCTGTATGATACTCCAAAAATAACAAATTAAATTACATCTATTGAATGTTTTATATTGAAATTATTGCTACAAAGATAGACATTATATGATTATAATCCCAGTATTTTTAATGGTGATTGTCATCCTTGGTTATGTAATGAATTCTAAGCTTATCATGAATACCTGGGACTCTTCCTTGAAGGGTAATTTCTGGTTTCTTTGGAAACTCAGTTTTGTTAAGTGATATTTTTATGGAAACTCTCTATGAGAGGATGTTTTGACTGAAGCAGACACGTGGCAGGATGTTTTGCTGAGAACAGACACATGGTGTTTTCTGGAAGCTGCCTGGAGAAAGGGCTTGTGATGCTTTGCTAGAGTGGATACTTGACAGAATATGTGATGTTCGGAGAGGATATAAATATAACTCAACAGACAATGGAATATGTTGTGTGGTATGGTTCACTTTGCTACTCTTTGCTGGTGTCCTTGTTGGGCTTTGATGATGCTGGTCTTCTCTGTATGGTATTAGTTTACCTTGTCACTCATTGCTGATCATTGTTTGTCATGATTTCATAAACGGAAACAAACCAAAGAACATCTGGTGTTCTGGTTGTGGTATTCTAGTGGTTTCTAGCCATTTCCATAGAGCCTGGTAGATTGGCAGAGCCTCTCAGTTTTTCTAGATTGAACTGTTGTAGATGATTTGTTAATGGTTTCATGAGTGGATTGCACTACCATTTCTGAATCATGTGAACTGAACTGTGGATATCCCTACAACACAGATTGGATTTGCCCCAAAGAACTACTTGTAAGTGGATTTACATCCTCCTTTGCCCTATTAACCTTTTGTTTCCACTATCTCTGGTGGGTGGTGGGCTATAATGGAGTTAAATCATTAAAGTACTCTTATTAAAGTAGGTTTTGAAAAACATCTTTATCAAAAAATAGTGCTGTAACAAGACAAAAGAACATAGAACCAATAACACACGACCTATACACATACTTCTCAAGAGTGATCAAATGCTACAAGGAATGTATAAATTACAGAAGTTGTCACTTCTATACCACTAGAGTATACTGCCTAGTTATAAAGATGATCAATTATATCATTAAAGCGAAAACAAAATTATGAAGAAAAGGAACAAAGAAGCCTTGTGTGTTATGCCTACATTAATTTCAGTCATTCAAATGACACTCTTTCTATTAAGCTGAACATGTACTGAGACTAAATACTATTCTTCTATAGACTACAAAGTACACTGATGCTCATAGTTTCTCTTTACAGTTAAGCAATGTCTCTAAAATGGTTCATGAATAAGCCTGTGATGAATGTGGAAACTGTCCTTTGAAGTTTCTAATGCAGTAAGTAAAATGATCTTATAAATATTGCTTTAATTAACAGCAACAATGCAATGATTATTTAAAAAATGCTATAGGTCCTTTGAATATGTTGGTCTTTAAAAAATTTGTATTTACCAGAAAGTCAAAATTAATTAATGTCCTTAATATTTATTTGCCAACCTATTATCTTAGAGATCCTTAAATTAATTTGCTGAGCTATATTCTTGAATCCAGATGATATTATCAAGTTGTTTTGAGAAGAACACTCTGAAAATATATTGTTTCAAATATTCATTAACAGGGATGATAATACAGCACCCAATCAGAAAAATTGTATTTCTTGGTCTATGGATAGCAAAATTAAGATAAAATTGTACAAATAATCAGGAAAAAAATTCTCCCCACACTCAAGGGACTCCACAAGACTATTGAAGTTCAGTAAAGGCAAAAACTACTCCCATTATTAGCCCTTACTTATTTCATTAAAAGGTATCACTGGTCACTCATCTGAGTCTTCTTGAACTCTGATGTGACATTTGTCATATCTATTGACTAGCCTTTTATCTTTTCACAGTTGAGAGTACCAGAATTTTGTATCCTTGATAATGATAGGTCATTAGAAATCCACTGTAGTTTTTCAGTCACTTATTAAGATAGGGGAGGGCCTGTGGGTAAGTCTAAAGAACTCAGACATATCTATGTCCAGGTCATTGTCTGAAGCACAGCAAGACAGATGAACAGCAGCCAATTTCTCACATCACCTCAAGAAAAAGTAACATGTATTCAACCTCTGAAATCTGAATATCATCTGATCCAAACATCCAAGTACCTATTTTTGGTGCTGCTTCATCCTCAAATCAGGATAATGTCATCAGAACTATGTTTTTAAAATATTTCCCAATATATAAATAAATGTGTATTGTAGTTTTTAGTGAACATACCTAGTAAATCATATTAACTTGTTAAAACTTTTGGACTTTGGTTTTGGTTTTAGTTTAATGTTTGTTTGGCTTTTAAGATAAGATTTCACTGTGTAGACTAGTCTATTGTGTTACTCTATGTAGACCAAGTTAGCTTGAACTCACAAAGATGCATCAGCCTCTTCATCCCAAGTGCTGGGATCAGCTAACTTTTTTCAGTCTGGCACCCATCCCTCATGGGATGTTATTTCCCACATTCAGGGTGGGTCTTCCTTACTCAGGTAACAATTCTGGGAATACTTTGAAATGTTTGCATGATAATTTTAAATCCAATTAAGTTGACAATGAAGATTAAACATCACATATCTTGGGAAGCAGAGCAGAAGGGTTGCCAAAAAATTTTGAACCCACTTGAGGTACATAGTATATTCTATAGAGGTCTGGAGCACTGTAGTGTGAGGTTTGGTTTCCTTCAGAACCCAGTTATGTTATATAAATATGGTTTTGTTTTAATCTTAGTTGTGGGATATGGCACTGCTTCAGTTTGTCCACAGCCATTAACTATAATTTTCTTCTTCTCTAGGAGGTACATGATTTTTGCCAGCTGCACATAGTTTAATTCTTTGGACCCTGGAGAAGGTATAAATAGGAGAGTCTCTAGAGGGTCTGTGGGAACTGCTTCTTCTCTTGCTGCTGCACCTGCTATTGCTGGTTATGGCTGTTAAATTTGCTGGATTCCTAGCTTGTTATTGCTAGATTTCTGGAGTTTGGGTTATTCTTATGATAAAGATTGGACTTGGTCCTAAAATCTTGATGCCCCTCATCAGCAGAAAGTTGTCTAAAGAGGTCTATGTCCCCTGTTTCTTTAACCTTCTTTCTCTCCTACCTACTATTGGGGGGGTGTTGAAAGAGATTATGGAGAAATGATGGTAGGAAGGAGAGTAGATACAAAAATCCATTAAAGTAGACATAAAATTTACCAATGAAATGTGGTGTTAAAAAAAAAAGAAAGAAATCATGATAAAAAAATTAAAAAATAAAATATACAGAAATAAAAGCTTTTCAAAGGTTCTTCTAGAACTCATTAATATACTAGATCAAAGGAAAAAACTGTCCTTTATCCCGTTTATTGATATTAAAAACATTTTTACTAGCATATTTATTATTGCTATAATATTTATAAAATGAAAAATTGAGAAAATGAGTTATTGAAAATTAAAAGTACTAACTCAGGCACTTGGTTCACTCACTCTTCTCCTTATGGCCTTGTTTCTATTAGGATTTCCTTTGTGGCCTTTTCTCACCAGCCTATGTGCACTGTGATGCTACCTTGACCAGACATGCATCATCCAGTGTCCTTCCAATTCCACCAGTTCTGTCCTTATTTCCTTTTCTCTATCAACTTATACAAATGTATGCTTTATCAATCATGGCTAAATATTGCCTTTGCCCTCTTTCTAGAACATAAGCTCCATTATGACAAGATGCTCTCATTTAATCCCTGATGTACTAACAGGAACTAGAAGTGTTCCTGCTATTCAATACATGAATAAATGAATAGGCAAAATGATATAAATAATATGAGGTAGGTATTCACTCATTTCTTATTTTTGGATAAAAATGGAACTAAAGTATATATCATTATGCATATGTCCTTATGTGCTCTCTTTTATATAAGTCTTCAGCCAGAAGGCTTTCTAACTTGGTTTAAGAAATTTCCTCTGTAAGCAGGTTCTACCTCTCCACTGCATGTAGTTCACTCTGTTTTCTTATAAGACTTTATTATTTTCTTCTTATATTTAAACATTTATTCTATCTGGAATGTATACCTACATATAGCACTATGGTTGAAATCTATAGCCCTCTGGTTAGATGAGCAGATACGCACTGTCTTAAAGAACATGCCCCTTCTTTACTGAATTAAAGTGTCTACCCTTAGTCATATATTTAATGTGTTAAATCCCATAACTGATATGAGGGTTTTGATTTTCTAACTTGTTCAGCCTATGATCTAGTGTACACTAATTTTATATTTTTATAGTAAAAAAAATTGTGTAAAAGGAAAAGGAAATAGAACTTAGTAAGTCAAAAGATAAGAATTTCCAAAGTAAAGATTACTTTAGAAAACAAAACAGGAACAGATACCTATACTATAATTAAACTTTAAGAACATTCAATCTACTTAGAAAGTATAAAAAAAAAGCAATGTGTTCTTTTTTTCTGATCATAAAATGTTCCACACATTTCCTTTTAAAATGCCATTTTATTTCTTTATTTATTATCTCGTGTTTTTAATTTTCTTATGCATCAATTGTTTGAAGGGAATATTGCATTCAGGTTTTCCAGGAAAACATCAGATAATTTGAGTATGCTAATAAATGTGCATATTCATTTATGAATATAAATATGTTTATATTTATATACACATATATTTATATTCACAACTATATGTGTGTATAAATATTTATTTATGTATATAAATCATATAGATCTATATTTATGTTTTTACAAACAAAAATTCATGTATGCTCATAAATAAATATATATTAAATAAATATGCACATTAATATACATAAGGAGAGAGAGACAGGCAATAGACATACACACAGAGAAAAGAGAGAGACGAGGACAGAGATAAAGAGATTTTATAAGGAACTTGCTAGTGAAGTCAGAAGGGTAGTGGATCTGTAATAGTTAGAAGGGGCTACCACTGTGCTGTCCCAGGAAAGCTTATGGCATTGATGAAGTCCAAAGCCAGACCACTGAGAGTTCCTTACCTCACTGAAGGAGCTGGTCTTTTTGTTCTATTCAGACTGCCAACTGGCATGAGATTACACTATAGCAGGTGATCTCCTTTACTCAGTTTAACTATTTAAATGTCAACCCCTCATATAATAATGCTCATGTTGACAAATGAAATGAAATACATCAAATATTTCAGGCTATTTTTAACTCTATAATGCATACATTTTATATGAGAGTAAAATGCATAGCCTCCTAAAACAATAATTAAAGAAAAGGAGACCATAGTTTTGGAGCGAGAACAAGAAGGTAAGTTACCAGAAAGGGTTTAGAGGAAGAAAATAGAAGGGAAAAAATTGTAATTTGAAAAAAAGTTTTTAGTTATAAGAAAATTTTAAATGCTTTCAGCAAGGATAAGTGTTTTTTGTTTTGTTTTGTTTTTTAATATTTCACAAGTCATTCTGTACTGTCTTTACTACCAAAATGTATGATATAGTGTGTGGTATAGTCCTGGACGGTTGACTATTATTACTCAAAATTGTTTCTTTGTGAATTTTATGTCTACATACCCTAGCTTTACTGAGAAATGTGATTCTGCCAGGAGTTAGAGTTTCTTTATTTAATATGCTTACTTATTTTGTTCTTAAAGAGTCATGGATTTCCTTGTGAAGTGACACTGAGTCCATTTAACCTTTCAGTAGTTAAAGCAGAAGGGATGGCCATTCACTACCTTACCAAGCTCTACCCTACAGGAATATTTATAAACACCACTAGACTTGTTTACAGATGCTAGATTTACCTGGTGTGTGGTCTGAATCTGGGACCAAGGCTTCAGTAGGAATTATGCTACCAATGCTCCAATCCAAGTCATCTTCAGGATCTTGGGTGAGTCCACAGTCCACAGTCCAGTCTCCTGAAGTTGTTTCAAAATTGCAGCTTCCTGCTATGCTTAGGTAGTACCCTAGTAAAACAAGATGCTCACATAAGCTTCTAAAATATCTACAACACTCTATGCCTCCCCATATTTTGGGTGATTAAAATCATTTTATCTCACAATTCTTTTGTTTTTTATTTTTGAAATATTTTGGTGTGCATGAATGTGTGTGTGTGTGTGTGTGTGTGTGTGTGTGTGTGATATGTATGACTGTGTTTGCACGGCATGTGCTCATGCCATGGTGTGTGTGTGGAGGTCAGAGAACAATCTCAGGTGTCAGTGCTTGTCTAATAAAGCATCTCATCGCTGTTGGCAGCTCCCTGTGCCAGGTTAGTTGCCTGGGGTACTTCCAAAGATTTGTTTGCTTGTCCTCCACTCTAGCCACAGAAACACTGAGAACACAGATGCACATTTGTAGTGAGAATTCTGAAATTTTGATTTCTTTTTTTGTTGTTTTTGTTTTTTCGAGACAGGGTTTCTCTGTATAGCCCAGGCTGTCCTGGAACTCATCTGTAGACCAGGCTGGCCTCGAACTCAGAAATCAGCCTGCCTCTGCCTCCCAAGTGCTGGGATTAAAGACGTGCGCCACCACTGCCTGGCTGATTTCTTTTTAAAAAAACATAAATATTGTAAGAATATGTTTTTGTATTAATCCCAGGTGTGGGATGTGGGCTGTTGCAGACTGTCCACAGCAGCTGACTATGATTTGCCTCTTGATCTAGCAGAGGGATGGTTTCTCCAGTTGCAGATGGTTTCTGGGCTTTCATGATGTTTGGTCAGTTTTTGGTCACCATTTGTTAAGAACTCATGGGCAAAGAAGAGGGAAGAATAAATAGATACCCTGATGGTAAAGATCAAACTTGCCTCAAGGAACACGATGCCCTTAATCAATGGGAAGTAGACTAATAAAAACATTGTCTCCTTTTCTTTCTATCTTCTGTGTGTCCTATCTAGTGTTTGGACATTGAAATGGTGGAAAAGGGGTAGAGAAGAATGGAACAAAGATGAATCTACGAATTAGCAAATGCCAGGTACACAACCACTATTCCTGACATTTACAAGCGTTCTGAAAATTTAAACTCGTCTTTATGCTAATAGCAAGTGTTTTACCCACTGAAACATCTCTATAACTCATATAGTTTAATTATCTATATATGAATTTTATATAGCTGAAATATTTACACTAATCGGTATTGTCTTATTTATTCTCTAGTGCTTTCTCTCTCAAGTGATCTAGAATATTTGTTTGAGTACTGTCATTTACACATTACATCCTGATCTGGATTAAATAATAATGCTGTAAATGACATACAAAACAGGTTGATGCCCAAATGATGAGTTTACTGTTCTGTTCATATGAGTCATTCTGGGTGAATAAACAAACACATTCCATTGTGTGGGTGTTCAGTACATCCAGATTTGGGCTAGTGTTTGAACATGGGTAGTCCATTAGTAAGGCAAAGTCACTTATGAAAGGAAAGGTTGCTCTGGGTAAAACAGTAGACCACGCTGGCCACAAACCAACCTATAAAATCATCTGGGCACATATCCAGGGTAGCCACTAAGCTACAAAGGAAGTATCATCTAAAATTATTGATTGGCAACTCATTCAAAAAGTAATTACTTTTCAAAATGAAAGCAATTAATGCATAAGAAATGACATCCACTAGTCACCTGTGAACGATCTAAAATAATATCACAGAAGCCAGATATTCATTTGGTCTGTATTTGAGTACAGGAGTTAATATTTCCTGAGCAAACTCTAAAATCTAACAGACAGAGAATTCTTGAGTTACTTAATCAGTTTGCAGCAACTGAAATAGTCATTGCATTTTCTCTCTCTTAAATGAATAAAGTTTTTATTATTTCTTAAATTTCTTCTTGCTCATATGTTTTTATAAATAAAATGCTAATCTTAACTCATTAAAATGTAATCATAAAAAAGATGTATTAAATGGATGCTGAAGACAGAACACACAGAACTGATGCTCTCTTACAACTTATTGAATTCCTAAGAGAACTTCTATAAACAGTTACTGTTACTTCTTTAAGCACTGTTTCATTTTATCACTAAAAATAAAATAATTTTAACAAATTTTCCTTCTTTTAGTACATTGTTTTAATTCATTTAAAATGAGTGTATAATCTATTTATTTTATGTGCTTATTCATGGAACTTGCTTCATTTGGATGTCATGCTATCATTCTATAATACAGAATAGAACTATACTATGCATAGATGTAATAAACTCATTGATCCAAGCATTCAGTCAACACATCATCAAATATTCAGATTAAATAATATAATAATATTAAATATTATATGTAATATAATATAAAATATTGTTTATTCCCAGGACTGCTTTTATACTTTCTCATATGGGTTCTGGGGTATTTGTATTTTCATACACCTTACTCCTAATGCCTAAACCTAATAGCTCTTGTTCCACTTGCTTTCTAGTCAGGTAATCTTGTCCTTGATCATTCAACTTAACTGTCATAGACTGCTTCAACTTTCAAGATACATCAGAAACCAGGATATATTTTCTTACATTTCAATCTCTATCCTAAAACAGGTGACTTGATATTTTCTAAAGCTAATCTCTGCCTTTTATCCTGACTCTTCATCAGAACTTTATTCCTAGTCTACAGCTCATCTTCTTTAAGGTCATCCATGTTTACTTGTCCTCCCGTGTCACAGTCCCTACTTATCTCTTTATTGTAACTTGTGTCAGTCTTCTATCTTCCTTTCAAAAGCATGTTCTTATTTAGGATTTTCACCCTGTATATCCTTACTTTTCCTTTCCATATATTTTTAAATAGATGTTCTACAAATATAAACACATGGTGAAATACAGATTAATAATTTCAAACACTTTTGGAATACTCCATTTGGAATATGTATCCATTACTTCCAAACTCTCTCTGTATTCTCTCCAAGTATGTCCTCTGTGAGATTTCCGTTTAACATGAATCTTATCTTCTTTTATAAAGACTCAAACCTCCAGAGTCACTATTAGTTCTATATCCTTTATTCATATACCTAAAACGTTACCAGGACCTGGGTACTTTTCCTTTGAGAATTTATGCATTTTCTTACTTGAAATTTCTATTTTTTCAAACTGCTAGAACAGTACATTTTTATGGAATATTTTATTTATTTATATTTCAAATGTTATCCCCTTTCCAGATTTCCCCTCTGGAAATCACTTATCCCATCTTCCTTCCCTTTGCTTCTCTGAGGGTGCTCTTCCACCCATCCACACACTGCTACCTCCCCACTCTGGCATTCCCCTACCTAGGGCATCAATCCTCCCCAGGACCAAGGGCCTCTCCTACCATTGATGCCCAGCAAGGTCATTCTCTGCTACATATATGGCTGGAGTCCATGGGTCCTTCCATGTATGCACTTTGTTTGAAGTTTCATAACAACCACTCTGATTCAAGCCTATGTTTTATTTGTAGAGACTGTCTTTAGCATAGGCTTCATCCTATCTACTTTATAGACTAAAGAAGTAACCTCAGGCAGAAATCTAAATCCTAGACTAGAACAAACAAGTAATTACAGGCAGGAATCTAAAACTTAAGCTAGAAGAAAGAATTTGGCTTCAGGCATGAAAATGACTTTGGACTAGGACAGGAAAGTCCAAGTAGGTTCAGATTTTTTGGTCATCCTGATAAGCCCTTAGAAATAGTGATCACAGTACTCTGTTTATTGTTCTGCATGTTCTTTGACTATCTGGGGGTATTGTCTTGCTTTTTCTTGACTATTAGCATCTATTGTATTGCTAGTTCCTCAACCTAGAACTGACCTTAATACTTGCATGTAATTTAAATGATATAAAAGCAAAAAAGGAGGAGGAGGGATGGAATAGGGGATTACTGGGGGTGGGGTAGGGGAAAGGTGATAACATCTGAAATGTAAATAAATAAAATATCAAATAAAAAAAGAAGCTCAAGCCATATTAATCATCATTAACATTCATTTTGTGTTATTTTATCTTGGTTAAAATAGTTCATTTTTCTCATACTCTAAAAACACTCTTGCAAATCTTAACTTCAAATACAATAACCTTTACTTGGATTCAAAGGTTTTAGGCTGAATCTGTCTTATCTTTACAATTGTTTCAACTCCAAAAATGTGTTAGAAGATCATCTCTGTAAAATGAGCTGACTTTATAAAACATTTATCCTATAAATGCTTAGACCTATATCTTTGTTTTTAAAAATACTTTTCTCTAGCAGTTGGTTACTCCTTTTTTAAACAATTCTTTCTAGGTCTTACTTAACATAAAAGTTTTTTCTATTTTTACTTCATGTATATGTGTGTTTTTCCTGGGTGTATATCACTGTACCACATGTGTAAAGTAAGGCAGAACATTTTAATTTAAATAACTCCTCTTTTAAATGAAGTATGTGTATTAAACTAAAACAATCCCCTTTCCCAGGTATGTAATTCAGCTAGCCAAGTGTGATGTGAACCTACTTTTTCTTCTCTTTGCTAGTTTAGAAATAGTTTGGAATGAAAATCCAGACAACAGCATCTTCAACAAATCGTGATGGCAAATCTGGATGGTCACATGTGCAAGAATTCATATTTACCACCCTGCACAAAACTCAACTCCAAATGGACCAAATATCTAATCATAGACTCAGATACACTAAATCTGATAGAAGAGAAAGTGGGAATATCCTTGAACTCATAGGCATAGGAAAAGGCTCTCTGAAGAGAACAGTGTTAGAATAAGCATGAAGATCATCAATTAATACATAGAACTTCATGAAAAGGAAATGTTCCTTCAAGGCAGAGGACATTATTAATCAGATAAGACAGCAGCCTATATAATAGAAAAAGATTTTTTACCAACACCAGAGGAATAATATCCAAAGTATATAAAGAACTCAAGAAACTAGATATCAAAAACCTAAATAACACAATTAAAACTGTGGAACAGATTTAAGCAAAGAATTCACAAGTGAGGAAACTCAAATGGCTGAGAAACACTTAAAGAAATGTTAAACATCTTTAGCCATCAGGGAAATGATATCAAAACTACTTTGAGATTTCATCTTATGCCTGTCAAAATGGTTTAGATCAACAAACTAGTAACAGCTCATTCTAATGAAGATGTGGAGTAATCCATTGTTGGTAGGAGTGCAAACTTGTATAGCAACTCTGGAATTGATGTGGTGGTTCCTCGGGAAAATAAGAATACATTTAATTCAAGATCTAGCTATACAACCATCAGGTATAAACCCAAAACAATCCTTTATCCTACCACAGATACTTGCTCAATCATGTTCATTGCTGATTTATTTATAACAGCCATTGAATATAAACAATGTAGGTGTTGCTCTACAGTGAAGTATATAAAGAAAATGTGATACATTTCCACAATGGAGTTCTACTCAGGTGTTTAAAAAATGACATCATGAAACTGCAATGTAAATGAATGAAACTAGAAAAAATTATCCTGAGTGAGGTATCCCACACCCAAAAGACAAATATGGTATTTTCTTTTATATGGATATTAGATGTTGTCAATGACAACCAAACTGAAAAATGTAGAACCACAGAGGTTCAGTATAAAGTAAGGTGCCTACATAGGCCCTTCACCCAGTGATTCTTTGGCACAGTTAGTAGATACACATACTACACACAAAAGAGACATAAACACCAAAGCAGCCACAAGCATTCAATCTACATGGTATCTTGCCTGTAAGATATGCTGGGACAATGGCGGCACAAATCTTGTGGTGAGTAACCAACGACTATTTGATTTGACTTAAAGCCCACCTCCATGAAATGGAAACAAAACCTAGCCCTGCTTGGGTGATCTGAGACTAGATAGCTCAGACACCTAGGGTTAAATCAAGTATTGTTCTAAAAAATAGCAAGGAAATGACTCCTATTGGCATTCTGCTGTACTCACAAAACAGTGCCTTATTCTGCCATCATCATATCATCAGAGAAGCGTTCTCCTGGAGCACGTGAGAACAATACAAAGACCAACAGCCAGACATTATGTAGAGACTGAGAGACCTTGGAACACTCAGTTATCTCCATAAATGAGATATCTCCACAAATACCCTCCCTTGGGGCCTGAGGAAACCCCATAGAAGAGGAGGCAGAAAATGTGTGGGAGCCAGAAGGAATATAATACACCAAGAAAACAAAGCTTTCTAAATCAATATGAGCAAAGCTTTTATGAACTTACTGACATGGAGAACATATATACAGGGACTGCATGGGTCCGTACTTGGTCCCTTGCATACATATCATGGCTTCCATTATTTATGTGTGTTTTTACGAAACTTCTGACTGTATAAACAAATGGGGTTTTTTGTGACTTCTCTTGGACTCCTTCTATCTGTGTAGTTTGTCTAATTCTGTGTCTGTTTTGTCTAATTCTGATATGTTGGTGTTTCCTTTATATTATTATTTTTTATTATTATCTTTTGGAAGTATTTTTGCTTGTCTATTGAGAGACAGAAAAGAGTGGATACGGAAGGAAGGGGATATGTATGGAGGAATTAGGAGAGGTATAGGACAAGAAATCATAATCAGGATATATTATGTGAGAAAAAGAGAATTGACTTTTTTTTTCTTTTTTTTTCCTTCACAAAGCAAATAATATTGAAATAGTGAAATCAAGTGTAAACCCAACAAAAATATATAAATTATAGTCCAGTATCCCTCATGAGTATACATACAAAAATTCTCAATGAAGTAGTTGCAAACTGAATACAAGAGATATAAAAAAATAATATTCCATGAATAACTGAATAACTGTTTTTTTTTTTGTTTTTGTTTTTGTTTTTAGAAGATCATACTCCATATACAGGCTGCATGTTTTGGGATAGCCCCCACTCCAGATGTTTGAGACCTACATGAAAACCAAGCTGCACATTTACAACATATGTGCAGGGAGGCCTAGGTCTAGCCCATGGAGGTAGATCTGTGTAGACTAGGTATGCTCCACAGTTGGTGATTCAGTCTCTGAGAGCTCCAAGGTTCAGGTTCGTTTACTCTGTTGATCTTCCTGTGCAGTTCCTATCTCCTTAGGGCCCACAATCCTTCCACCTATTCTTCTATAAGAGTCCTCAAGCTCCATCCACTGTTTGGCTCTGGATGTCTGTATCTGTCTGAGTCAGCTGCTGGTTTAGAGCCTCTCAGAGGACAGCTTGCCCCTGTCTGTTCTCAGGCTGGAGGTTTAGATCCTGGGAGCTCTGGTTGAATCTTTTGATACTCATTCTAAAAAGGACAAAAGCACCCTCACTTTGGTCTTCCTCCTTTCTTGAGTTTCATGAGGTTTCTGCGTTGCATCTTAGGTATTGTGTGTTTTGGGGCTAATATCCGCTTATCAGTGAGTGCATACCATGTGTGTTCTTTTGTGATTGGGTCATCTCACTCAGGATGATATTTTCTAGCTCCATCCATTTGTCTAAGAATTTCATGAGCTCATTATTTTTAATAGCTGAGTAGTACTCCATTGTGTAAATGTACCACATTTTCTGTATCCATTCTTCTGTTGAAGGACATCTGGGTTCTTTCCAGCTTCTGGCTATTATAAATAAGGCCGCTATAAACATAGTGGAGCATGTGGCCCTGTTGCATGTTGAAATATCTTCTGGGTATATACCCAGGAGGGGTATAGCTGGGTCCTCAGGTAACACCATGTTCACATTTTCTGAGGTATCGCCAGACTGCTTTCCATAGTGGTTGTACCAGCTTGCAATCCCACCAACAATGGAAGAGTGTTCCTCTTTCTCCACATCCTCGCCAACATCTGCTGTCACCTGTGTTTTGGATCTTAGCCAATCTGACTGGTGTGAGGTGGAATCTCAGTGTTGTTTTCATTTGCATTTCCCTGATGACTAGGGATGCTGAGCACTTCTTTAGATGTTTCTCAATCATTCGAGTTTCCTCAGTTGAGAGTTCTTTGTTCAAATCTCTACCCCATTTTTTAATAGGGTTATTTGATGGTCTGGCATCTAGTTTCTTCAGTTCTTTGTATACCTTGGATATTAGCCCTCTATCAGATGTAAGGTTGGTGAAGATCTTTTCCCAGTCTGTTGGTTCCCGCTTTGTCCTGTTGACCATATCCTTTGCTTTACATAAGCTTTGCAGTTTTATGAGATCCCATTTGTCAATTCTTGATCTTAGAGCATACGCCATTGGTGTTCTGTTCAGGAACTTTTCCCCTGTGCCCATATGATCAAGGCTTTTCCCTATTTTCTCTGCTATTAGTTTCAGTGTAGCTGGTTTTATGTGGAGGTCCTTGATCCACCTGGAATTGAGCTTTGTACAAGGAGATAAGTATGGATCAATTTGCATTCTTCTACAAGTTGACCTCCAGTTGGACCAGCACCATTTGTTGAAAATGCTGTCTTTTTTCCACTGGATAGTTTGAGCTCCTTTGTCGAAGATCAAGTGACCATAGGTATGGGGGTTCATTTCTGGGTCTTCTATTCTATTCCATTGATCCTCCTGACTGTCTCTGTTCCAATACCATGCCGTTTTTATCACTATTGCTTTGTAGTACAGCTTGAAATCAGGGATGGAGATTCCCCCAGAAGTTCTTTTATTGTTGAGTGTAGTTTTCGCTATCCTGGGTTTTTTGTTATTCCAAATGAATTTTAAGATTGCTCTTTCTATCTCTGTAAAGAATTGAGTGGGAATTTTCATAGGGATTGCATTAAATCTGTAGATTGCTTTCGGCAAGATAGCCATTTTTACTATATTAATCCTTCCAATCCATGAGCATGGGAGATCTTTCCTCTTCTGAGATCTCCTTCGATTTCTTTCTTCAGGGTGTTGAAGTTCTTGTCATACAGGTCTTTCACTTGTTTGGTTAGATTCACACCAAGATATTTTATACTATTTGTGACTATTGTGAATGGTGTCGTTTCCATAATTTCTTTCTCAGCCAGTTTATCCTTTGTGTAGAGGAATGCTACTGATTTGTTTGAGTTAATTTTATACCCAGCCACTTTGCTAAAGTTGTTTATCAGGTTTAGGAGCTCTCTGGTGGAAGTTTTGGGGTCACTTAAGTATACTAACATGTCATCTGCAAACAGTGAAACTTTGACTTCTTCCTTTCCAATTTGTATCCCTTTGATCTCCTTCTGTTGCCTAATTGCTCTGGCTAGGACTTCCAGAACTATATTGAACAGGTAGGGGGAGAGTGGGCAGCCTTGCCTAGTCCCTGATTTTAATGGGATTGCTTCAAGTTTCTCTCCATTTAGTTTGATGTTGGCTACTGGTTGCTGTATATTGCTTTTACTATGTTTAAGGAATGGACCTTGAATTCCTGATCTTTCCAAGACTTTTATCATGAAGGGGTGTTGAATTTTGTCAAAAGCTTTTCAGCATCAAGAGATATGATCATGTGGTTTTTTCTTTGAGTTTATTTATGTAGTGGATTACGTTGATGAATTTCCGTATATTGAACCAACCCTGCATTCCTGGGATAAAGCCTACTTGATCATGGTGGATAAGTGTTTTGATGTGTTCTTGGATTCGGTTCGAGAGAATTTTATTCAGTATTTTGCATCGATATTCATAAGGGAGATTGGTCTGAAGTTCTCTTTTCTTGTTGGATCTTTGTGTGGTTTAGGTATAAGCGTAATTGTGGCTTCATAGAATGAATTAGGTAGTGTTCCTTCCGTTTCTATTTTGTGGAATAGTTTGAAGAGAATTGGTATTAGATCTTCCTTGAAGGTTTGATAGAATTCTGCACTAAAACCATCTGGACCTGGACTTTTTTTGGTGGGGAGACTTTTAATGACTGCTTCTATTTCTTTCGCAGTTATGGGACTGTTAAGATGGTTTATCTGATCCTGATTCACATTGGTAACTGATACTTGTCTAGAAAATTGTCCATTTCATCCAGATTTTCCAATTTTGTTGAGTATAGGCTTTTGTAGTAGGATCTGATGATTGTTGAATTTCCTAGGTTTCTGTTGTTATGTCACCCTTTTCAGTTTGTATTTTATTGATTTGGATACTGTCTCTCTGCCCTCTGATTAGTCTGGCTAAGGTTTATCTATTTTGTTGATTTTCTCAAAGAACCAGCTCCTGGTTTTATTGATTCTTTGTATAGTTCTCTTTGTTTCTATTTGTGTTTCAGCCCTGAGTTTATTATTTCTGCCATCTACTCCTCTTGGTGTTTTTGCTTTCTTTTTGTTCTAGAGCTTTCAGGTGTGTTGTCAAGCTGCTAGTGTGTTCTCTCTCCATTTCTTTTTGTATGCACTTAGAGCTATGAGCTTTCCTCTTAGCAATGCCTTCAGTGTGTCCCATAGGTTTTGGTATGATGTGTTTTTCATTTTCATTAAATTCTAAAAAGTCTTTAATTTCTTATTTCTTCCCTGACCCCATTATCAACAAGTAGAGTATTGTTCTTTCCATGGAGTGTGGGCTTTCCATTGTCTTGTTGTTATTGAAGACCAGCTTTTAGACCATGGTGATCTGATAGGATGCCATGGATTATTTCGATTTTTTATATCTGTTGAGGCCTGTCTTGTGACCAATAATATGGTCATTTTGGAGAAGGTACCATGAGGTGCAGAGAAAAAGGTATATTCTTTTGTTTTTTGGTGAAATGTTCTATAGATATCTGTAAGTCCATTTGGTTTAAAAACTTCTGTTGGTTTCACTGTACTTTGTTAGTTTCCGTTTTCCCTGATCTGTCCAGTGCTGAGATGGGTATTGATTTCTCCCACAATTATGGTGTGAGGTGCAATATGTGCTTGAGCTTTAGTAAGCTTCTTTTATAAATGGGTTCTTGCATTTGGTGCAAGAGTTCAGAATTGAGATTCATGTTGTTAATTTCTTGACAAATATAAAAAAGACCTTCCTTATCCTTTTTTATTTTTGAAAGTAAATTTATTTATTTTTGAATGGCCTCCACTTTTTCCCCGGGCCCCCCTTTGCTTGAAAAATTGTTTTCCCCTTTCCTAAGGATGCGCCTTTCATGAGGTGGGTTTCCTGATCGCAAAAGGGGCCCGTTTCGTATCCTCTGTTATCTATGTCTTTTTTTTGGGGGGAATTAGTCCTTGACTTAAAAGAATTTAAAAAGGGGAATGTTTTTTCCCCCGTTATTTTTGCTAAAAGGGGAGGCATTTTTTGTGTGGTATTTTTTTTTTGGGTTTTTGGAGGGGGTTTTTCTTTCCTAGTTTTTTGCAAATCACCAAGGGGGAAGCCAGGTGTTTCCCCCTTTTTTTTTTGGGGGTAACGGGGAAAAGGTCGAAGGGGCCTC
>JAJTUV010004231.1:0-24905 GCA_021653895.1 Mastomys natalensis | reverse complement strand
GTAGTGTATGGATGGGGACACCATAGTCAGACTCTTTACATTCTAGTTTCAACTGTGGTCCTCACAGTGTATGCATAGTTTAAGTATCCCAAGCGAAAAAATCCAAAATCTGAAACTTAGTTTTATTTTGTTCATGATTTTATTAGTATATACTAATTATATGTGTTAATGGGTTACATTATGACTGTTTAATATACAGTCATATGTGTATGGGTGCATAGGTGTATGGGTGCATATGTGTATGGGTGCATATGTGTACGGGTGCATATGTGTACGGGTGCATATGTGTACGGGTGCATATGTGTATGGGTGCATATGTGTACGGGTGCATATGTGTACGGGTGCATATGTGTATGGGTGCATATGTGTATGGTGCATATGTGTATGGTGCATATGTGTATGGGTGCATATGTGTATGGGTGCATGTGTGTGAGTATGTGTGTGTGTGTGTAATGGATTTTGACGATATTCCTATATATAAATGCCTTTTCCTGTCAAGTCTTTCTCAAATTACTACTGATCACCATCTGTTTCCCATCTCATCTCCTTCTACTTTTATATCTTCTTTTTTTTATTGATCCAGTGAGTATCATCAGGCTTACTAACAGGAACAAGGGTTAGAGGTTAGTTCCAGGAGCATCAGAAACTTTTCAAATTCCAGAAGTAGAATATCCATAGCCGACCTCGAGTAACATATACAGTAAAAGAGCAGATGCCCCAAAATTCTACACAAAACTTCCTCTGGGCCAGCACCACACATTAGTGGCACAAAGCATGCCTAGCATGTTCAAGGTCTTGGTTTCCAAACTTAGCACTACACTGTGTATGGTGGCATATACCCGTAAGCCAAACACTCACAAAATGTGATCAGACAAATACTGGGAATTCAAGGCCAGCCTGGTCTACTATGTAATCAGTTCCAGAACAGACAGGGAGACATATCAAGATCCTGTCACAAGAAAAGAAGGAAAGGTAGGAAGGAAGGAAGGTAGAGGAAGGAAGGAAGGAAGGAAGGAAGGAAGGAAGAAGAAGAAGGAAAGAAGGAAAGAAGGAAGGAAGGAAGGAAGGAAGGAAGGAAGGAAGGAAGGAAGGAAGAAGAAGGAAAGAAGAAAGGAAGGAAGGAAGGAAGGAAGGAAGGAAGGAAGGAAGGAAGAAGGAAGGAGAGAACAGAAAAACAAAAGAAAAAACAACAAAAAAGCAAATCTGACAAATCTGGCACACCTTTATTTGCAGCACTTGGGTGCAAAGGTGCTGGGAGCCATAATGGGAAAAGCTAATAATTAGCAGGTGGTCATTCTGAAATGCTTGCCTCAGATTAAAATCTGCGACAAGTTCTCCCCATCAGCAAGGCTATGGCTGGACACTTAATAGGAAAAATCACTGCTACTAATATGCTTTTTCTATTATTATTATTAATATTATTATTATTATTATCAAACATATGTAACAATCACTAGCAATAGCACACCCCTTTGGAACAGATCTCTTCAGACCCACAAAGATGTACTGTCTTGTAGTGATGCTATATAGACAAATAGACAACTTCTTAAGTTTTAATGATGATCATATAAGAATTCCTAAAATTATATCAATGATTATTTTGCTCTTTTATAGTGGGACTGGTATTAAGTCCCGTTTTGACAATCAATACTGCTATGAGAACTCTGACAGACTCCCAAGTGTCTCTTGTTAACAGCTTAGATAGTGACCATACTTCTCCTGCTCAGAGCACATTCCAATGTGTTTGTAAAACAATTAACCAAGGGTCACTAAAAGGGAACTCACTATTTATTATAGGTGCTAGGACAGAAGAGAAAATATTGCCTGGGTTTATCTATACAAAACTTCACTAATTTCTTAAGTTATAGTTTTAAACCTTCGATGAACCTGTGGAGCTAGAAAGGTGATGGATGTTTAGTCAGATAATTACTCCTAATGGATATGCATGTAAACATTTTCTGTTGTAAACTTCTATTTCAATTTATGATTTGAATTTTGGTATAAACTTGGGATGAAATTGGTAACACGTGATCATGTACTCTGAATGATGTATAAGACAAAGGGACTTTTGTTAGCAGCTCTCCTTTTCCTCTTCTCGTCTCTACTCTTCTCTCTGCTCCTCTCTTCTCTTCCTCTTCTGTCTTCCCTGCTCAGAATCTCTCCATTTAGGACCTTTCCACTTTTTCTCTTAGATAGCTTTCATAGGAAACTTTTTACACTTAGTAATAAACTGTAATAACGTCTTTAAGTGTCTTTTTCTTCCTGTGACCTCAAACTAACAGACCTAAGTAAGAGCCTGGCAGCGCCTACAGACAGAGTACTAAGGCCATTTGCCTACTCCTCTGCTGTCGCTGGCTCAGGTGCTAGTGGCTAGAAGCTGTTTCTGGTCTCAGAGGTTCAAACAGATAGCAGGTCAGCTACAGCTGCCTAGTAAATAAACTTTAGTAACTAGACAAGTATGATTTTATTAATGCAGCAACTCTAAATCTATCGTAAGATAAAAGTCTTACCCCGAACATCATAAGACCAAGTCTTACCCCTCACCTAGGCTCTTCCAATCCCTATCCCCCTTGACTCCCTCAAGAAGAACCGACTGGAGGAGAAGAAAGAAGATCACCTTATCCTCCCACCTTGCCGGGCCAGCCTACCTGCACAGAGTCAGCAGATCTCTATAAATTCAAGGCTAGCCTTATCTACAGAGTGACTTTTAGGGCAGCCAGGGTTACACAGAGAAACCTATCTCAAACAAAACAAAACAAAACAAAACAAAAGTAAACAGAAAAAAAACCCCACAAACTTAGCATCACACAAAAAATTGCAATCCTTAGATTCAGGTTATGTGTATGTGTGAGTGTATTATGTGTTTGTATGCAAAAATACTTATATGTATATGGAATATGGATTAAAAATTTGGTTTCAGAACTGGGCACCCCAATATGTCATCATTTTTTGTCTAATCTACAGTTTGGACATATATAGTTTTTGTTGTCAACAAGGTAAATGTCATCTATGGAATTTTGTATATTATAAATTATATTATATTATATTATATTATATTATATTTTTTATTATATTATATTATATTATATATTATATGTGTAGCTTCATGGGTTTATGGATACCACATTGTGTAGGTACCTCTGAAGGCCAAAAGAGTGCATAGACTCCCCTTGAAACTGGAGTTAACAGGCAGTTGTGAGCTGTTCATTATGTGTGCTAGGACCTAACTATGGTTCCACTATAAGATCATTAAGTGCTCTTAACCCCTGGGCCATCTCTACAGTCCCAGATTGACTGCATTTTTTTTTATATATTGCATGAAAGATAGATTATTATAAGCTTTATATTCATGAAGATTTATTCAAGTGTTGTTATTAGAGACAGGATCTTGTATGTCTCAAGCTAGTCTTAACTTGGTATGTGGTCCAGGATGTCCTGGAATGCCTGATTTTTTGCTTCCATGCTCTAGTGCTGGGATTATAGATTTCTCTATGTCCTAGTTAAGTGGTAGTGGGGATTGAACCCATGACCTCATGCATGCTAAGTAAGCCGTCTATAAAGTGAGCTACATCTCCAAACTTTGTGGACTGTAAAAGTAAACCAACATTTGTTTGTTTCAGCAAAATGATCAACATTTCGGTTCCTGATACAATTGATGAGAGAGTAATCAATAAGAATAAGTTTATACCATTCATCATTCAGGTGCATGGTGTTCTCTACTCTCTCTCCTCTGAACTGTGATTTGAAACACAGGCCATAGACTCTGTATTCTGTTTCCCTGCTGTTAATCCTCAGAGCAGCTTGAGTGTAGAATGACCATTGATGTTTTATACAATGAGCTGGGACTCAGAAAGGCTTGTGGGGCTTGTTGGAAGTTCACACTGGCACTGAGGTCTTGCTCAATATTGAACTCAAAGCCCTGTGTGCTTTCCATTGCTTATTGAGTTAAGATATCATCCAAATGAACAAAATGATTTAAGCTTTAGCTGGTATGCTTAAAGAATGGAGCATTTTTGTTTTCTACTGAATGAGTAAGTAGATTATTACAGCAAAGTCCCATCAGGCAGGAGTGTCCTTGAGATGTACAGATGGTCATTTCTGGAACTTGGGTGTATGCCATATGCTGCTGGACTCCATCCACTTCAGGCAATGTTAGAAAAATAACACCATTTACATAGATATATTTATTTGGTTACTTGACTGTTTTAACTTTAGATTTGTATAACTTGAAAGCAACCAGATAAAAAGAAAAAGTCCACTACTTATAGAATGCTGCAAAAAGAATACGAGAGAGGCTGAGAATTGTTGATTTGTTTCTTAACATGGAACTCTGCAGTGCAATGCAGATGCGGTGATGAAATTAATACCTTGTATTAATTTCTCAACTTAGTGGTATTTTCAGTGAAGTTTGAAATGGACTGGGTGTGGGGGAAAAAGTTCAAGAAGTATATAGTTTGGCTTTCTTGCAGGAAAATTTGAACTTGGCCCTGAACTCTGCTTCTGCCATTGGGTGTCATGTTGTGAACACTGGTGTGGAAGATCTTAGTGCAGGGAAACCTCATCTGGTTTTGGGACTGCTCTGGCAGATTATTAAGATTGGTTTGTTTGCTGACATTGAATTAAGCAGGAATGAAGGTAATGGAACACAGTTGTTCTTTTGAAAGCTGTATAATGTTTTACTTTCTCTTCATGAAAATTGTCAGGCTTGCACTTAACTGAGTTGAGCAGAAGGTAACTAGAGTGAATCCAGAGCTATTCAGGAAAACAACCCATAACCCACTGTTCTTTATGTGTAGCTGGCCAGAGAGTTCACATTTCATTTGACTATGAAGACACAAAAACACAAAGAGCTTTTTTCTCACTCTCTCTCCACCATAGGAGTGTTGTGTGTGTGTATTATGTACATGAGCCTCCAGCTTATTAACACAGGTATCCAAGCTGGCCAGTGAGCCCCAGGGTTTCTTCTGTGTCCTCCTCCCCAAGACTTGGAATACAGGTGAACACCACTACACCCAGGTTTATACAAGTACTGGGATGAAGCACTGGTCTTCATACTTACAAACCAAGCAATTTACCAAGCTCCTCTCTGCAGCGCCAGGCTTACTTTGGAGACAAGGTCTATCACTAAATCTGGAGCTTGCCAATTTGGCTAGATGGCTGGACAGCAAAGCCCAGAGACTGGCACACACTCTATCCCTCCCCATCCCACTGCAAGCCACCCCGGCTTCCACTTCTGCAGCTCTGAAGAGTTCAGACATGTACTCCCACACCTGGCTTGTCACATGGGTACTGGCATTTGAACCCGAGTCCTGTGGTTTCACAGCCAGCCTTTTAGTGACTGAGCCATGCCTTAAGCCGAGAATTTGAGGTCCTGGAGACTGGGTCTCTATTCTCATACAAAGTATCAAAAGACTGAAATGAGGTACGATGCTGCAGTCCTGGAATCCCAGCATTTAGGAGGCTGAGGCAGGGAGATCATGAGATTGGAACAGCATGGGCTTGTTTCAAAGAAAAAGAGACAGAGAGCACTCAAGTGCTTGAAATGACCACTATCACATGACATTCTGACTGAGGCATTTCTGTCTACAAGCACTGGTGGCCTTGCTTCGAGATGGTGAGACTCTGGAGGAGCTTATGAAATTGTCTCCAGAAGAGCTTCTGCTGAGATGGGCCAACTTCCATCTGGAAAATTCAGGCTGGCAAAAACAATCAACTCAGTGCTGACATCAAGGTAACTGGCATTCAGGGAGATAAGATGGCTTCAGAGATTTTATCCCATCTTAACAGAGACAAAAATTAAAGGTTATCACCAGGCCCTGCTATCTTTCTTGTTATGAAATAAGGTCTTGCTATGTAGCTCAGGTTGTACTAGATATCACTGTTGTAGACAAGGCTGGCCTCGAACTTACTGTGATTCTTCTGCCTCCTTTTTTGTTGTTGTTGTTATTTCCCTTTTTAAAGCTGTGTTCCACCACCACCCAGCCCAAACCTCCCTTTTAACTCCAAACTCCTTCCTGCAAGATTTTTCAGATATGTTCTTTATATTATTATTTATTTGTTTGTTTGTTTGTTTTTCGAGATAGGGTTTCTCTGGGTAGCCTTGGCTGTCCTGGAACTCACTCTGTAGTGCAGGCCAACCTCGAACTCTGAAATCCACCTGCCTCTGCCTACCAAGTCCTGGGATTAAAGTCGTGTGCCACCACTGCCCGGCCAGATTTGTTCTTTAAGTAAAAAAAAATTAAGGGTCTGGAGAGATAGTTCAGCTGTTAAAAGTTCTTGCTGCTCTAGCAGAGACCAAAGTGCTGTTCCCAAACTCAACCTGTAACACCAGATCACAGAGATACAAATGCCCTCTCCTCTTCAGGAATGTGGGGGTGAGAGAAATTTAAAAAAAATATATTAAATAATGTATTGAAAATAAAAACATTTTTCTGAAATTATCCATATTTAAAGTTAAGTCTCCAAAGGAATGTGGATGAAAAATTGGGTAATGGCATTTTTTCCCTCTGCTTTTTACCATTGAGAGGTAATCTCAATGGAATGCGTTCTTCAGTCCTTAGATGTACTCTGGCGCCACCTCGGGGAATATACAGGTACTACACATCCCATGCCTCATGTTTTTGCATTTGAAACCAGTTTTATAAGTACCAGGTGTTAGTTGAAAGACGACAGTACTATGTATCCTTTACCCAACCTATGACTGGAGTGTACGTGCAATGTATATATGTGGATGACCTTCAGAATATATCTTCTTTTACTTCAACAGGAAACAGATGATTTAAAGAGAGGAAAGTATGCTTCAACAAGCAGATAAATTAGGTTGCAGGCAGTTTGTTACCCCAGCTGATGTTGTCAGTGGAAACCCCAAACTGAACTTGGCCTTTGTAGCTAACCTCTTTAATAAATATCCAGCACTAACTAAACTAGAAAACCATGATATTGACTGCACTCTTCTAGAAGGTAACTCAAAGGTCCTCTGCTTATAATGTGCAGTCTATAGCATAAAACCCCAGAGGCCACAATGATGTCATTCCAACCCAGTGAGTTGCTTTATCCATTTGGCTTTTGAAAGAATCTGTTAAAAATAGATGCAGTACTGAGTGAGAACTGGAAATGGCTGAGTAAAGGTGGTGATGGAAGCAAAATATGCAAACAAAATAATCCAGTTGGAGAATGTGGCTCAGTGCCAGAGCTCTTGCCTAGAACAGCCAGCACTACAAATTAAATTAAATTAAATAATTAAATTAAATTAAATTAAATTAAATAAATCCAGACTCACCTATCATGAGAACACTTAGTTAACAAAAGTTTTGCTTCAATGTTTAGTGCCATGTCCTTCTCTTTTTTTGTTGTGTTTTTGGGGGGGAGAGGGGTTGTTGTTGTTTAAAACTTGCTTATTTATTTTGAGCAAAGAATCTCATGTTTTGTTTCTCTGAGTTTTTTTAAACCTAGTCATCTATTTTGAGGCAAGTATTTAATGTGTCTCCAGTTGACCTCAAACTTACTACATAGTTAAGAATGATCCTAAGTTTCCGATGTGCTGGGATTACAGGCATCATTTGTGGATTTGAGGGTGATAGGGAATGAATCCAGAACTTCATGCACTCCAGGCAATGACTCTATAAACTGAGCTACATTCCCCAGAGCCATGGAGGCAGTTGTGAGACAGGGTCTCACCCTGTAGTAGAAGCTGGCCTGAAACAATGTAGCCCAAGACTGGTCTCAAACTCCTGGTGGTCCTTTTTCTTCAGCCAAATGAGGGCTGAGATTATAGATATGAGTCACCATGTCTGACTAGACCAAAGAAGGGTATAAATACAAGCAGAATTTAACCCATAAGCTTTTATAACTATTTCTTTTATCCATAGTCAGAGTGATATACTAGCATCTGGTGATTATTACCTCAGAATAAAGCATATAAACTAAATGAATATATGCACTGGTGGTCAATGTATAAGACATTTAATCAATGAATATTTTGTGGATGTTTTAATAGGAGAAACTCATGAAGAAAGAACCTTCCATAATTGGATGAACTCTCTTGGTGTTAATCCACACGTCAATCATCTCTATGCGTAAGCTGCCCTACTCCTCTTATGAAGTTATGATATCATGAATAGGTGTAGCATAAATAATGACAACTCTAAATTTTTTTTACATGTTCGTTTGTAGCAAATACTCCAATTATGAAGCATTAGTGGTTTCCATCATCCTTTTCCAAATACACACAAGCCCGAATTCTTTCTTTGCCTGATTATTGGCTGTAAGTGATAGAATATGTGTCTTGATGGCACTTTGGGGAACGGGTACTTTAAGTTTCTTAAATCATCTGGGAATACTCATAACAGAGTATTCCTGATTCCCTATGGCCTTGGATTCCTGGCTGGATTGTTCTTTGCTGACATAGAGTAGTTTGTATCCTAACAATATTCCTATCTTCACTATTTTCCTACCATTTGCATTCACTACCTATGAACTCTATTCATTGCAATTACATATATGCCAAAATCATATTATTTGTTTATCTACTTCATTGTTTATTATACAGTTTTTGACTCTCAAGTAGGGCCTTGGGTTTTCATCCTGTGTTGCCAAACCTTATAATAGTTTTTGCTGACAATAAGTGCACATCCTTAAACCATGATTGTCATCATCATCATCATTTTGGTTTTTCAAGACAGGGTTTCTCTGTGTAGTCCTGGCTGTCCTAAACTTAGTCTGTTGACCAGACTGGCCCCAAACTTACAGAGATCTGCTTGACTCTGCTTCCTAAGTGCTGGGATTAAAGGCTGAAACACACTACTGCCTGGCCCTTATTTTTTTTTTTTTAAGACAGGACAGGAATTCACTGTGTAGCCCTGGCTGTCCTTGAACTGACTGTAAAGACCAGTCTGAACTCACCGACATGGATTACAACCTCCCAAGCCTGAGACCAAAGGTGTGTGCCACCTTGCCCAGCTGTGCTCACATACTAGTGAGTGAATTGAATGGGCTTGGCTCTGTTTTCAGCACAGATAATGAGTTGTAGGAACTGTGCCTTTATAGATCTTGTGTGATTTGTGTCCCTGCTTTTGATCACTGACGAAGTTATGTTTCAAATTGTGAGTGACCTGCAGGATGCCCTGGTGATCTTACAACTGTATGAGAGAATTAAAGTTCCCGTGGACTGGAATAAAGTTAACAAGCCTCCATACCCAAAGCTGGGGGCCAACATGAAAAAGGTAGAGAACCTTAAAACTTCTTGATTTCTTTCCTTTGCTTTAAAACCTATATTCCCAGACTGGAGACATGACTCAGTAGTTAAGGGCACTGGCTGCTCTTCCAGAAGTCCTGATTTCAATTCCCAGGACCCTGCTGGCAGCTCACAATTGTCTGTAACTCTAGTTCCAGCAGATCTGAAATCTACACATACATGCAGGCAAAACACAAATGCAAATGAAATCAAAATAAAAATGATAAATAGAGAGAAGGAATACTTCTAGACCCTAAGTTGCTTCTGGAGGACAGGAACTAGATCTTGGCTTTGAGCAGATTCTTACCATTATACAACACACACATACATACACCACACACACACACACACACACACACACCTCACACACACACATGGGTTGGGGAGCGATCATGCAGACTGAACAAATGACAGTATTTAACTGGTACTTTGCTTTTGTCCGTTTGCAGTTAGAAAACTGCAACTATGCAGTTGAATTAGGGAAGAATGCAGCTAAATTCTCCTTGGTTGGCATTGGAGGACAAGACCTGAATGATGGGAACTGTACCTTGACCTTGGCTGTAATTTAGCAGCTGATGAGAAGGTATTGTGCACAGTGTTGGCTATGGAAGCTTCATAGCAATATGCATATATGAATTCACCCTTAGTATATTTTCACTGCTTAAATGAATGGTTTAGTTCATTTACTTCAGAGATCATTAGACTTAGACTCTGAAATGAATTTGCTATGGATGTATGTTGGATCTTCACTGGGAGATACCTCCTTGTGAGTTAGATAGAACGGTAGCTGTTTCCAGTCTATCACAGAAGTCTGATGTGTAGACCTAAGCCTGATGCAATGCCACTGAGTACCATTAACAGATGATCTAATGTAGTTCACTGAGTAAAATTGTCATAGGGTCTGCATCCCTAGCTCTGGATCTAGGATATACTTAGCATACATGGAGGCTATCCTCAGAGTCCTGAAATGAATAAGGAAATGTTTTCAGAAGCCCAAAATTGTGGCTCATACTTGAAATCTCAGCAGTGAGGAGACTGATGAGGGGAAATTGCTAGTTTGAGGCCAGTTGAGCTACATAGTGAATTCTAGGACATCCTGAACTATAATGTGGAACCTTGCCTCAAAGGAACAAACCCAAATATTATCAGAAGAAATATGAACATCTGTATGTATCCATTTGGAAATGAAGGTCAGAGTCAGCAGAAGAGCTCAGTATTAATGCTCCTGTGCCCAGCTTGATGTCCTGAGGTCTGTTCCAGGAACCCATGTAGTGAAGGAACAACACTGGGTCCCACAAGATGTTCCCTGATTTCCATAGGGGTACCATGGCATACAGGTGTTCAAATACATAGAAATAATTTCTATTTGTATAATTCTTTAAGAAATTCTTGAAGATTCCTTTACTTGATCTATTTTTAATACTACTTTGAGGATTTCATACAATGAGCTCTAATAATATCCAATCCCATTTCCAGCCCCTCCAACCCTGCTGGGTTCCCCCAATTCTTCCTACTTAGATGACTTTTGGTATAACCTACTGAGTCCCACTAAAGCCATTCATAAGTACACCGTGGAATCTTACATGTGGAGCATGGCAACCTATTAGAAGCCACATTCCATGATCAAAAGTGACTCTGTCACCCAGTTATATCAATTGCCAACACTAGGAGTGAGGCATCATGGGTCCTTTCTCTATCCATGATGTAATGCTGTGTCTTCATCTTGTGTGGGTCTTGTTCAGGCAGTGACAGCCACTGTGAATTCATGAAGGCAAACAGACCTGTCATGAACCTAGAGGCAAGAGCTGATGCAGAGGCCATGGGTGGCAGGGACAGGGGGTGCTGCTTACTGGCTTGCTCCCCATTGTGGTCTTATGGAGGCTCCCTCCTTTCAGATAACTCTATTTTGTATGTAAAGTTGACACAAAACTAGCGAGCACAGAGGCAGGGAGGGAGAGGGAAAGATTGAGGGGCAGTGGGGGGAGAAAGAAAGAGGGGAGAGAGAGAGAGAGAGAGAGAGAGAGAGAGAGAGAGAGAGAGAGAGAGAAATGGCCTCAGGTATTGTGCTCAGGAACACCATCCACTTACTTTGAGATCTGTCCACTCCCCAGTGATGAAGATTGAGCTTTTCATAGGGACTTGGGCATAGCTATTTGCTAGGTTGGTTGACCAGTGAGCCCTAGGAATCTGTTGTTTCACCTGCCCAGCATTGCAATTTCAAATGCATTCCTGCATACCTGGCATTTCTTTATATAGTGCTCCTGTTTGAACTCAGGTCTTCATGTTTGTGTTTGTAACACAAGCAGGTTACAGACTGAGCTATTTCCCCAAGTCCTCCTTCACACACATACACACACACACACACACACACAACACACACACACATACACACAAACACACAGACACAAAAGCATGGCGCTTTCCCTGAAGTTACTTTCATTGTGTGTGTATATATATGCTAATTTTGTGTAAGTATATAATTCTATGCATATGTAGAAACCTTATGTGTGAGACTGAGTAAGTCTAACAAGGCTCACACCAGTGCCTCAGATGCACGTCAGAGTATAGGTTTCTGATACATTTTTTACTATCTGTCATGTACAATCAGATTCAGTTTGTCAGACACATGCCTCAAGCTGGTTTACTCACTGAGCCATCTTGCTGACCCCATGCAATCTTTGGGATAAAAATGTACATGACATATATTTCTAACGTTTGTAATTTCTCTTCATAGATTACATTGTAACTTTCTTCTGCTAATTTCTTAGATATACCCTTATTGTTCTGGAAGATCTTGGAGAGGGTCAGAAAGCCAATGAAGACACCATTGTAAACTGGGTCAACAGAACGTTGAGCAAACCTGGAAAGTCAACTTCCATTCAGAATTTTATGGTCAGAATACTGATTAATATATATTATGTTTGCTAGATAATATTAGTTATTGTAAAGAAAACATTGAGTTTCTTTCTAAGAGTTACTATTATTGAGCTAGTGGCAAAATTTTCCTTTCCTTGGTCAGGCTAACATAAGGAAGCACATGATCATTTGTAAATAGTGGAATTCTAAGGCTTGTTTGTTCTCTTTTTCATAATAGGACAAGACAATCAGCTCCAGTTTGGCCGTTGTGGATCTAATAGATGCCATCCAGCCAGGCTGCATTAACTATGACCTTGTGAAGAGTGGGAATCTAACAGAAGATGACAAGCACAATAATGCCAAGTAAGGGCAACCATTCAGGATCACTGGGGGTCATACAAAGAACACTGGTGTTCCAGCCAGACAGATCCACTCAAAGTCATGCTCCCCTCCCCCCTTGGTAGTGGTGACATCTTGGGAACCTCTCTTCTTTCTTAAGGGTTTAACTTTACTTTTTTTCTTAGTTAGGGTTTCCATTGTTGAGAATAGACACCATGACCAAAGCAACTCTTATAAAGGATAACATTTCATTGGGGCTGGCTTAAAGGTTCATAGATTCAGTCCATTATCATCAAGGCAGAAGCATGGCAGCATCCAGGCAGGCATGGTACAGGAGGAGCTGAGAGTTACATCTTGATCCAAAAGCAGTCAGGAGAAGACTGGCATCCTCTGGCCGCTGGGAGGAAATTTTCTTCTGCAGTGGGTGAAACCTGAGTGTAGGAGGAGACCTCCAAAGCCCACCCTCACAGTGACACACTTCCTCTAAGGATGCCATACCTAACAGTTACTACTCCTTATGGACCACGCTTATTCAAACCACAATTTTAATGGCTTTAAACACTGTTATCAGATAAAACAGAACCATCCTGAGCACCAGCAAACCTAGGTTCTAGCTCTATACCTGCCTCCCTTAACTCTATTTCATATCTCTGCACTTTAGTGTCAATTATATAACCCATCACCAATATCTCCCCCTAGTACCCCCTTGAAGTTATTACACACCCCTGTCCTTCTGTGAGAATAGCTTTGTAGAGCCCACATGGGACAATGAAACACAATGGGACCTCTGGTAAGAATACAATGCTATCATTTGTAACAGCATGACTAAATATGAAGATGATGTTAGATTTCAGAGACAAAAATACCAGGATGATGTGATCTTAGATCTGTGAGGGGAAACACTCTTTGTTTGTTTTTTGTTTGTTTGTTTGTTTGTTTTGAGACAAGTTTTCACTGGGTAGCTATGGCTGTCCTGGAACACCCTCATTACACCAGCGTGGCCTCTAACTCAAACTCAGAGATCTGCCTGTGTGTCTGCCTCACAAGTGCTAGGATTAAAGGAGTTCACAAGAGATATCATTGTTAACCTATATTGTTACTGTATGCGGTGGGGAGAGTTGTCTGCAGGGATGTTGGTACACAATTTGTGTGTGTGTATGTGGGTGGGTGGGTGGGTGTGCGCCTAGTACCTGAATAGACCAGAAACATGTATCACATTCTCTGAAACTGGAGATACAAATTGTTGTAAGCTATCATATAGGTTGGTGGAATTGAACCTGAGTCCTCGGGAAGAGCAGCCAGTGAGCCATCTGACCAGCCCATGAGGAAATATCTTTAAACCATGAGATCATATACCAAAAGAGAAGCTAATGTTTACCTTAGAAGATTCACAGGTTTACAGATGTTTGAAGAATTTTGTTATCTCATTGTACTACACAGAGAATTTCATAATTGATTGTCGCAGTCAATCTGGCTAATTAAACACACACACACACACACACACACAACACACACACACATATACACATACACACCACATTGCTTTTGTTGAGGGGGTAGGCTGTTTGTTTGTGTGTTTTTTCAAGACAGAGTTTCTCTGACTGTCTTGGATCTCTCTGTAGACCAGGCCTCAGACTCAGAGATGTCTCTTCTTCTGTCCCCCAAGTGCTGGAATTGAAGGTGCCTGGCTAACAATTTCATTTTTATATGAACTCCCTGCTTCAAGCTTTTCTTTTCATTTCATATTGGGAAGAAACGAGTAAATAAAATCCAAAATAATAAATTGTAAAAATTTAGTATAATTTGGGGCTGGAGAGATGAGCACTTGTTGCTCTCACAGACATCTGGATTCAGTTCCCAGCACCACATGGTGGCACCTCCATTTCCAGGAAAGTTAATATCCTCTTCGGACCTCATCAGTCATCAGGAAGACACGTGCTGCACAAACATACATGTAGGCAAAACACTCATACACATAAAATAATCCTCACGTTTTGATTAGGTATAAGTTAAAAATCAATTCAAAACAAAAACTAAGCAAAAAACAAGTGTAAAATTATTAACTTGTACTTTATGTTTTCTGAGACAAATTATCACTGGGCACTTCTGACTCCTTTCAAACTTATAGGGACTCTTCTGCCCCAAGAGTACTATGATTATAGACTTATGAGCATGTGCCACCATGCCCAGCTTTCTGAGTTATACATTCACTACAGAAATTTTGCATCCAAGCCATCAGGTTATAAAAGAGGAAGTACGTCTCTCAAATGGGGTCCTTGGGCTGGAGAGATGGCTCAGTGGGTAAGAGCAGCTGTTCTAGAGGACCAAGGCTCAGGTCCCAGCACCCACAGGGCAGCTCACAACTGTCCATAACTTCAGTTTTAGGGGATCAAACACAGACATTCATAAAGGCACAACACCAAAGCAGATAAAATAAAATAATCCTTTTTAAAAAGAGTGCAAAAGTGTTCTTGATGGAAAAATAAACCTCATCTTGATTTTTGTTTCCTCAAAATCTAGGTATGCAGTGTCAATGGCTAGAAGAATCGGAGCCAGAGTCTATGCTCTCCCTGAAGACCTTGTGGAAGTAAAACCGAAGATGGTCATGACCGTGTTTGCCTGTTTGATGGGCAGAGGGATGAAGAGAGTGTAAAACAACCAACTTACTCACAGGTGCATGACTAGCAAGTCAGCGAGTCCCAGGTGACATACTTGTGGCTTCAGAAGTCTTGGTCATTTAAAGGACTTTTAATTTTGATTAGCAAGACTAATAAATCATGACAACCTTCTGAGAAAGCATTTTAGTAGACAAGCAACTCGTCTTTCCTGTAGAGCTGGATCTGTTCAGCACACCTGAGCATGCTCACAACCAACCTTGTGCTCTCTCTGCCCAGAATGCTGCCCTTGACATTCCAGCTTGCTTCATATTATCTTTGTATCTTTTCCCTCCTGGGATATCCATCTCTTGAGACTTGCCTAGATGTGTAGATAGGAATGTTATTAGCTCGTCATTTTGCTTTCCAAGGTCTAGCAGTTCTTTCTGGAGAACCGTGCTCTGATGCTATGTGGAGATGAGTGTTCTTGGCTTATTCTGTACTGCTGAAAATCCACTGAAGTAACTGGCTGTGCAGAATGTACTAGAAGCTTTTCTCATTCTTTTATTCTTAAAATCGGTATCTTTTTACAGTATTCTTTCTACATGATTAATTTTTGTACATTTAAGAATATTTTGATTACATCCAACATGTCTGCTGATTTGTTACTATTTTTAAAAGAAGGTCTTCATGGAAGTAAAACATAGAAAAGCATAAATTATAGGTGGAGGAAAGTGGACCCTAAGGTTGCATTTTCCCCTCACACAGGCTCAAATGAAAGATTTTGTCTTCAATAAGTCCATCTGATACCTACTTCTTTATTTGGAAGTCTTGATCACAAAATTCTGTTTTGGTCTAAAATGATGTTGAATATGACACTTTGGAGGAGAGAGTGGGCTCAGAATTTAGATGGGAGTTTGATAAGCAAAGAATGCTAAAGTGTACAATGGACTTTTAAGTTTTACACCTGTAGCAAAGAGTGTGGTCACAAAAATGGGAAAGTATGTATGTTGGACTTGATGTACTCTTGCTCTGTCAAGCTCTTTGCTATAGTTCTCAAGATCATTATGTTAATCTAACATTGAAAAGAGATACAATCTGGTAGCAAGATAGTCCAAATAAAGGCATTTGCATACTAATTATTCTCGAATCTCTTTTGTTTTAATGATTTGTTTGTCTTAATATGGGAGGTGGAGGTTGCCATTTAAGGGGATTTCTATGGCCAACAGAGAGAACACTGGTTGCCCCTGGATCTGGAGTTACAGGAGTTGGAATCTGTTTGATGAGGATGCTGGCATCAAACTTGAAAAGAGCAGCAAGCACTCTTGATGGCTGAGTCCATCTCTCCAGCACATAGTTTTGTTTTTCAGACAGGTCTCCTTCTGTAGCTCTGGATGGTCTTGAATTGAACTCAATTCCACTTCAGCTTCCCCATGCCTGCCCTGACTCTCCTCTTGGTGCTTCTGCCCCATAGTGACATGCCAATGCTGACTTGCATTTCCTCTCTTTTCTGTCATATTTTTGAAAATCAGTTGTATTATATTTGGGCTTTTAGAACTGAGTTGGAGGTGTGGGACTAACTGAGAACAAATAAAGTTAAATGTAATTATTTCCTCTAATTCACCAGGATCTCCTTGGGCAAGGGTATGTAGCTCAGTAAGAAGGAGAGAACATAATGTTCAAAGGGTGCTGGGTTCAATCCCCATTCCTCTAAAAAATATTTTATCCACTGCCTTCTCTTTCTCTTTCTCTTCATTTTTAATCTTTTCAGTGCTGTCAAATGTGCAGACCCTGAAATGGGAAAGTTTGACAGGCCAGTGATGAGAAATGATTAACCTATTTACAGTTGTCATCGAGGACTGGATAATTCTCTCTGAGCACTTTATTGGGTACAGAAGCACCATGTCTACTGGATGCCAAGGCCATGCCTCTGAGTGTATTCACCAAAAGTATCTCCAGCCATGGCCTCTTGTCCCACAGGATACAAAATGAACCCTTCTGCACAAGTGCAGTCGGTTAGGGTAACCTTTTAAAATTTTATGTGATTAATAATACGAAGTCCAGTCCTTTTATAGTCAGGGTACATGAGAGTATTTTAAAATAGTTTGAATAGGCATGGTTACACACACCTGTTGTTAGAACACTTGGGAGGCTAAGCCAGAAGAAAGATGACATTTCTAAGACTGCTTAAGCAAAATAGCAAAAGCATCTCTTAGAAGGAAAACCAAGAAAGGACGAAGGCAGGAAGGAAGGAAGGAAGGAAGGAAGGAAGGAAGGAAGGAAGGAAATCTAGTTTATACATACTGTCTGACAGTTTGAAAAAGGACTTTCTTAATGTAATACAATTACTAAAGACATAGACAGAAATAATGAAACAAAAATCTAAGTCTCCTTTAAGGGCTCTATAGACCAGGCTGGCCTCAAACCCAGATAACTGCCTGCCCTGGTTACTGAATGCTGGGATTAAAGTTGTGTGCCACCACCACTCATCTTTCAAAGTTGTTAAAAAGGAGTCTGATTAGAGAGATGGCTCAGGGTAACCAATCAGAAGCTGCCCCATCACGTGGTCTGGGACAAAACCAGTAAGTCAGCAGGATATTTTAGGCTCTAGAATAAGTTCCTAGAGACCTAGCCAATCCCAGAGAAACACATATCCCTGGAGATAGAGCCAACCTGGGTCCTGTGTAGACATGCATACACATGCAACTTTATATATATATAAAAAGATGTAAAATTGTAGATGACCTAAGGACAATGCTTAGTACCACATGATACCCAGTGCAGAAGCAGCACAGTTGATAGTGTTTGCACAGTGTGCAAGGAAGCCTGGATTCTATCCCTAGAACCTCATAAACTGGGCACGGTGGTATAGACCTGCAACTCTAGCATTCAGGAGATGGAGACAGGGTGCTCAGAAGTTGAGTTATCCTCAGCCATATAGGAACTTTGAGGCCAGAGGTCTACATAAGACCCTGCTTTTAAAATAAATGTATAAGTGGTTAGTTCCTGGTTGTCACATAATCCCATAGGCTCAGGAAGGAGGAAGACTGCAAATGTGAAATGATCCTGGGCTACATACCATGTTGGCCAGACTAGGCTACATGGTGAGATTCCATCACAAGAGCTAACAGTATGGTGGCCTAAGTCTGTAATTTCATCAGGGGAGGCAGAGACAAGAGAGTCAGAAGTTTAACGTAGGACTAGGATGGCTAAGGGAGATCAAGTCTCAGAAACTAAGTCTGGGAGCAACTGAGGAAATGGCCTTATGTGGAACTTTGTCACATACATGTGCACATCCTACAGAAACACTTGTGTACACCGTGTACACACAGGAATCAAAACATGTAAAAAACTTCAAACCAGGTGTACATGCCTTTAATGCCAGCACTCTGGAGGGAGAGGCAGGCAGATCTCTGACATCAAGGCCATCCTTATCTACACAGTGATTTTAAGACAGCCAGGTTTACACAGAGGAACCCTGTCTTCAAACAAACAAACAAACAAACAAAAAATGAAAACTGGAAGATTGTTGTCTGCTATATAGCAAATTAGGGGTCAACCTGGGATACATAAGACCCTAGACCCTATCTCAGAAAAGAAATAGAAGAATAACTTAAGGTAGGATAATGAGTGGAATGAGAAATATATTATATATGTATGTGCCAAATTGCTTAAAAAATTAATTTGAAAAACAAGTAAATGGAAACAAAATACATTAAACAAGAATAATAGCCAGGTATGATGGCACTTAACTAATCTTAGCCTGGGGAGATAAGAACAGAAGACCAAGGGTTTAAGGTCATTGTTCACTGTGCCAGCTTGCACTAAATGAGACTGACCCAAGGAAAACAAAACATAAACAGAATTGTGTTAGGTAATTTTATGCCATGTGACAGGACTTAAAGTCATTTGGAAAGAGAGAACGCCATTTGAGAAAATAACCCAACCAGATTGGACCTGTGGGTGAGCCTGTAGTATATTTTTGTGACTGGAGATTGACTGGATTGTGTCCAGCCCTTGGTGGAGTGGACCACCCTTGAGCAGGTGGTCCCGGGTGCTGTAAGAAATCCCACTGAGCAAGTCAGAAGTAAGAGACTAAGCAACACTCCTCCATGGCCTCTGTATCAGCTCCTGTATCAGGATTCAAGCCTTGATTTCCTACCCTGACTTCCCTCAGTGATAAAGTATAACCATAGAAATATAATCAGAAATGAACCCCTTTCTCTCCAAGATGCTATTGGTCATGATGTTTGATGTTTTATAAAGACAAGGAGAAGGGAGATATGTTCTATGGAGGTGTGGTGAGGTATGGGAGAAGGGAGTGTCACTGCAGGCCCAAACTGAATTATCCCTTCCCCCTGGGGGACCAGCCACATGACCCAGTATAGTATAGAACAGAGTTTATTCAGGGCATGGGGAGGAGGGTTAAGAGGTTAGTAGAGGCAGAGAAAGGCAGAGAGAAAAGTACAGGAGTAGAGGTTGGCCATGAGCACATGGAGTTGGGGGAGGGGCAAGGGGACAGAACAGGAGCAAGAAGTCAAGAGATCAAGAGGGCAAGAGAGAGAGGAGGGGCAAGCAGCCCCTTTTATAGTGAGTCAGGCCTACTGGCTGTTGCCAGGTAACTGTGGGAGGGCATACCTGGATGTTGCCAGGTAACTGTAGGGTGGAGAGCTTAGACAGAATGCTAACAATGTTCATCACAGCAAAGGAAATATAGGTAAGACTAAATTTTCCATATATTCCTGACCCACACATACAACCCTTCCCCTATCAATATTGCACACTAAGAGTTATGGGGTGGTTGTCATGTTTTGATCAGGAGTCAGCATATGAACTCTGAAGGTCCTGTTCCTCAATTGGTTCCTGATTCACCAATAAAGATGCTAGCAGCCAATGAGCTGGGCAGAAGAGGCAGGACTTCCAGGTTTCCCTGCAGGCAGGCAAGCAGACACAAGGGAGAAAGAAGGGATATTTCTCTATGCTTCAAAGGAGAAAAGGTGAGCAGCCATGTGAAATCTCAGGTGGAGTGGAGTGTCCAGAGACTGCTTCTCCAGGCAGGAGGTTAGAAACACACCTAAGCTGAGGGCAGATTTAAGGTGCTGAGCTAGGACTAAGGGTAACTGATCAACTAAAGTCGAGGGCAGAATTAGGGTGCTGAGGTGGGAGTGAAAAGAAGGGTGCACTAGCTGAGGAAGGTCTAGAAGAGTCCAGACCATTGAGCTAAAGCAATATAAAAATAAGTCGTGTGTGTGTGTGTGTGTGTGTGTGTGTGTGTGTGTGTATCTTTCATCTGCCGGCATACATAAACTCCATTTCAGGGCCAGACCTGACATCAAAAGAAAAATCATTCATTCCAGGAAATGATTGCCATAACCTGCCCCTCTAAGCAATAGTTCCAGGAAATTAGGCCATTAAAGTCCCCAATCCAAAGATGAGCCTGGAGAAAACCATAAGGACAGGAAAATATCGTGTCTCAGGATGGGCCACTTGTCATGGTCAGTCGTATATGGTTTGGTTATCTCATCCTGTGGTTAAACGTTCATGACATAGGAATGCAGACTACCTGGCTCAAGCCAATCAGAACCCGAGGCACATAGCTTCCCTAGCACCCAACAATGAAATTTTACATTACTTAACCTACTCTCACCAAATATAGAGAAACTAACAAGATTGCAATGAAAATTGTACTAATGTCACTGCTTTGGCCCCTACCAGTCACATGAGAGATTACCTAATCCTTCTGGAAAATTCCCATATCCCTACATAAAAAGGGGCCTGCAAGCTCCTCTGGGATAAAGATTTTGATGAGTGCTTGAAACCCACCCCCACCCCATGCTGGTTGTTTCTACAGAGTGAGTGCTCACTGTCTTTCACTCTTTGAGTCTGGGATTTTTCTTCAGCAATTTTCAGACCCTTACAACATTAGAAGAATATGCTTCGTACTGTCTGTCAATAAACATTGCTAAAACATATAATATGAAGTCGTTTAAATCACTTATACCAATAAAGACAGGGGAGGGAAAAATGCAGTAAAAACCGCTAGCTCAGCAAAGTATCTCTATTTTCTTGAACATATACAAAATATCTATTTACAAGCCTGATACTACATCTAAACTGCTAGCTTGGTCTTTAGAAATCTCTATCTGTTTCATCTTACTGATCTAGTCTACCTTTCTCTTGAGCTCCTCCAAACCCAAGAGGGATCCTTTGTTCTCTTTCCTAGAATATCTACTTCCTACCAGTTGCTTCTCTCTTTTTCCTGCAAGCCCAAAGGAAAGCCCTATCTCTTACCCAGAGCTCCTTCCATAAAGGCTCTTTCAAGCCAAAAGAGACAGAGCTCTAATAAAAATCCAAATGTTTATACAAAGAAGTCTCTAGCTCTACTCCTATACCCTTGGTAGGCTGGACACTGTCACCACATGGTAGGTTAGCTCAAGGGTGTCCGTTGACTGTCCCTCGGGTCACAAAACAAAGACCACAAGACCTCTCCCAAACACCTTGCCTTATAATAGGCAGGAAATTTCCATTTTTAGCATTCTTATCTATGGAGGCTTTGAGAAACAACCCAAATTGCATCTCTCCAGGACACAATTAACTGCATCTGAGAAATGCAGTATCTATTTAAACTTGTATATTTTGGTAAAAATTAGGTTTTCTATGTACAATAATCAAATAGCTTGTAACAAAACCATTGTCACAACGATGGGATAGTTTACATTAGAGTTGGTTTGTTTGCTTTTGCTTTTTTGCTATACCTGAGATGAAAACCAGCCACCCAGGCATGCTGGTCAAAGCCTTACCAACTTAATACCACCCTCAGGCTCACTCCATACAAGTATAGTCTATGGGTTTAGACAAACAGATAATGCCACATATCCAATATTATCATGAAGGACAGAATACTTTCAGTATTATGAAATCCTCTGTGCTCTGTGCATCTGCCTCCCACTGTTGCCAGGCAGCTGCTTAGGTGGTTTTATGTTTTCCAAATTTTGAGACTTACAGTCATACAAGATTTGACAGCCTTCAGTGGGAATTCTTCCACCTGGTTGTATGTATTTGTAGAGAAAAACTAAACTTTTTAGTTTTGTTTTGTTTTTGCAGTTTTGTTTTTTAGTTTTGTTGAGACAGGGTCACACTAATGACACAGTGGACATGTTCTAAAGGCTCAGAAATCTTGGGGGACAGCGGTGATGTCAATCCCAAAGATTTGAGGGAAAAGATCACAGACCCAAATCATCATGGCCAAATTAACTAAAGCAAGAAATCAAGCAAGCTTTTTGTACTGGGTCCACAGGCTGTTTCCCCCTAAAGAGTGGTTTGAGAGGTCACCACTGGACATGGAAAAGATAAGGGGGTTTCCAAATGGGGGCAAATAGGCAGGTTATATAAGCATATCTGTTGAGTTGGTTATAACATCCTCATGAAAACAAAGACATGGTTGCAAGGTGGTCATGAGGCACACATATGCACATTTAAAACAACAGACGGTCATAATAATCGTGTGGAACAGGCAGAACAGAACCATTAGTAGTTAAGATTATAGGTGGGGCAAGGCCCAATCCTTGAGAATACAGGTTTAATCACAAACAGGAATGAACCGAGTTTGTCTTTACTATAAGAAAGATTTCAAGAAAAAGATACAGACAGGCTGGTTTATCAGCTGGATAGATGGCTCAGCAGTTAAAAGCCCTTGCTTCTCTTACAGAGGACCAAAGTTCCTTTACCAGCACACAAATGGCAGCTCATAAGGACCTGAATCTCCAGACCTGGTGGACATGATGCCCTCTTCTGGCCGCTGTGGGAACTGCATGCTTGCGATGTACTTATGTATATGCTGTCAAAATACTCAATCTCATATAATAAATAATTCCAAAACATAAAAAAAAAAACTTAAGAATTACACATGCACACACACACACACACACACACACGCACACGAACAAAGACACATACACACACTTATTATTTGCATGAGTGCTTTCCTTGCATTTATATATGCAGGTGCTGTATGTGCCAGGTACCCACATTAGCCAGGAGACAAAAGTCAGATCACCTAGGACTAGAGTTACAGACAACTGTGAGTCACATTGTGGGTGTTGGAAACAAAATCTCAGTCCTCTGGATGAGCAGCCAGAACTCTTAACCACTGAGCCATCTCTCCAGATCCTGGCCCCATATAATTATTACTTATAATTAATTCTTTAGATAAGGTATTTTTATATCCCAGGCTGTTGTCTAACTCACTGGGGTCATTTGAACTTCTAGTCTTCCCTGCCTCCATCTGGGAACCAAACCCAAGGCTCTGTGCGCATACTTTGTAGCAATTCCACAATATTCTCAGCCCTAAGCATTCTAGCAGCACACCCGGAATACACATATGCCCGTAATGTGTATAGGTGTTGTGTCTGCATAGACATCTATGGACCTGGCACACTCACTGACAAAAAGGGTGTCAGGTCCCCTGGAACAGGAGGAGCAGATGGTTTGGGGCCACCTTGTGATTGCTGGGAATTGAACCCTGATCCTCTGGAAGAGCAGCCAGTGTTCTTGATTGTTGAGCCAATTCTCCAGCTCTCCTAAGCATTCTTTCATGGCAAGGAGGGAGCAAAGGATTTGTGCTACAGGAGACTCACTTTGGCAGAATCATGTAGCTTATGTCAGGCCAGGAAACATGCAGAGTAAAGCTTTTGACTTTTCCCAACATAATATTTTTAATCCATTGTTTGGGAATGTCACACAATGCACCCTGGTCATGCCCACTTGCTGTTCCCCTCAAGTCCAACCTCCTCACTTCTGCTCTCCCCCTTCAAAAAAAAAAAACCTTTTAAAAATACACCAAATCCAATTTTAGTTACCCATATACTCACTGTAGCATGGTTAAACTCTCAGTGGCCAGCCCCTTAAAGGTAAATGAGTCTTTCCCCTCCCCCTACACCCAGCCCCTCCAGAAGCTACATACACCCTAAAGTGAAAGAGAAGGAAAACAAAGTGACATCAGGAAAGGGCTTCTAAAGAGCTGGGGAGAGCTCGAATCCCAGCCCAGCCATCTACATGGGAAATTTCGCCTGGGAGTCTTCCTTCCTTCCCACTTGCAAAGAGATGAAACTGTGGCCTTTTCCTCTCTGCCAAGGGTTCCTTGCTGGGAGAATGCAATGGAGATTTTCTGAGAGGTCCTGCTGCCCTGAAATCTAAATATTCCTGCTTGGCCAGGATAAATTATGCACCTCATGCTAAGCTTGTCTGAGACTCTGGGTTCCATCCCCAGCTCTGGGTAAAGAAAGCCATTTTAAACCATTCTTTGCTTGGGATTTAAATTACCTTTACTCTTTTGTTTTCTATAGTGGATCTGGTTTCAGAACAATACTCCTGAATCAGAAATGGGAAATGAAACAAATTAAGGAAACACTTGACACAAGCCTATATTAATCAGCGGTTTTTCTTTGTTGATATTCTGATGCTTTGACCTCATGTGGTTTTGCTGATCCCAGAGACAATGTCCTATCTAAGGCCAGAGATAGTAAACAACTGCTTTGGCTATTGTCTTTCACCTGAAAACTAACTAGTAAGCATCTCACCCTCCCCTCCCCCACCCTTTCACCAGTACTTTCCAGGCCTAACCCCCCACCCAGGGTCAGTTACTGGATAAATCAGGACTCACTGCTGGAAATCATTCAAATTATGCAATCTTCAACCTGCTTACAAGACCTTGCCCCTTTCCTACCCATAGAAACCACAACAAAAGCCTCTTTCTACAACCCCCTAACCTATTGCTACTGTGGCCTCTTCTTTCTTAGGACCTGTGAAGCACAAACTTTATTCTCAAAACCTGCCATCCCCTGAACTATTAGTCTTACTGTACCCACAAGAGAACAGACTACCTC
>JAJTUV010004230.1:0-23987 GCA_021653895.1 Mastomys natalensis | reverse complement strand
TTTTGTAATATTATTTTTTTGAAATTTATTATTAAATTTGGGGATTATTATAGGATTAGTTATTCTACTTCTGTTTCTTCTTCTAGTCAACTTCAAGTGCTTATTATTCAAAAGGAAAAGTGAATTTTTCTATACAGGTGCTTGGTCTGTTGCTCATATGCTTCATATGCATATGTAAATATGGGTGTATGTGTATGTAAGTATGTAATTCTGAGAATGTATGCAAGCGGAACCCAACTGTTTGAATGGAAATGTATAAATGCCATGTTGAATCTGTATGTGAATTTATGTGAGTTTATGCATATTTGCTTATGTAAAAGTTTTTCCTTCTGCAAGTGTTATTTCTTTCTCCTGGTTCAATAGAAGTTTATTACTCCAACAAGTCCAACAAGCAAGAGGCATCTGGACAGAAAGGAAAAGGCTCTAGCAATTAATCCTTTACTTAATCTCCTGCTGTTTTAGGATGAAGTGCTAAGTGCCAGAGACTGCAGTTTCTGGCCTCAGAGGATCACAGAAGGCAAGTCAGCTACAGTAGCATAGTAATTTAGACATAGATAAGTAAACATTTTATTATTATACAGCAACCCTAAATATCTCATAAGAAAAAGTCTTACCCTCCGCTGACGCTCTTCCCTCCACTGCCTCAAGAAGAACAAACAAGTGAAAAGGCCCCAGAGAGGGGAGATCCCCCACTCAAGCCATGGGAGATCACGGCCACCCAATGACTCACTAGACACCAATCTTGTTGCAACCAGCAAGAGGTATATTTCAAGAAATCAGTGCACTGAGGTAGAGACTCGCAACCCACACAGGGGCAGAGGAGCTCGACCCCCAGCTTGGGGGAGATAGGGTATTTTAAAGGAAAAACCACAAACCATGGGGAATGAGGGAGGCACCAGAAAGTACCAGTGGAAAGTCCTAGCCTATTATTTAGTGTGTGACAGGGTTCAAGGAATAATCATGGGTAAGTATAGGTTTCTTTCTCAAGAACTCAATTTTATTCAACTATATCATCCACTTTGTGGTCAGCCAAGTTCTTGGAACACAAAGCCCCAGAACTAGCTGACCTGCTCTCTTAGCTCTATTCTATCTGCCAGTCTGCTAGGGGTAGAAATTCTATTAACCCTTCACAAGAAAGAAGACCTCCACCATGGCTGGCCCCCAGCACAGGATAATTGATAATTGATTACATGGTTAAAGTGGGAACTTACAGTTTCTTTGGAAAGTCAATTGTGTTGGATGGTGTTTTGCTGGGATAGACATGTGACGGAACGAATGTTTTCCTGAAGCAGACACAGGTGAAAGGATGTTTTGCTAAAGCAAGGATATAAAAGGACATGTGATGAAGAATTCTTCACTAACAACACAATGTATTGGTTCACCTTACATTACATTGCTAAGCTCTGTTTCTGTAACTCCATAGAAAGAAATGCACCACAAAAAAAAAAAAAAAAAAAAAAAAAAAGTGGTGTTCTGGCGGCCTCTTGCTGCTTCCTCAGAATAAGGCCTATTGACAGAGAGATGTCAACTGATACAGATCACATGGAGTCTTACTAAGATAGATTCACATGGTAAGGCAAAAACCCATGGAAGACATATGATGTTTGGAGGAAGTATAAATAGGACTCAACAAACAGTGGCAATGGACTTGCATAGTTTGTTAGTCTCACATTTTCATCTTCACTGATCTTCACTTCATTGAGAGACACATGGCAAAGAATTTCTCCTGGCATCCTTGCCAGTCTTGGCCAGTCCTGCTGACTCGTCTTAATTTGGTGGAGGCCTGCCTGTTTCTGCTAGGTCATGCCACACTGATTACTCTTGTTTGCTGTTCCAACACTACTGGACTGCTGGTGTAGTCAGGAAGGGTTTGCAAGTGGATTGAGTTGCAGCTGCTGATTCCTGTGAACTGGACTGCTGATTTCCTGACAATACAGATTGGATTTGCTCCAAAGAAGAATTTCTAAACAGGTCCACTTCCCCATATCCTAATAATCTTTCTTTTCTACTACCTCTGGTGGGTGATGGGCTAGAAGGCAGGTTAAAAATTTAAAAACCTTTATTAAAAGTAGATTTTAAATAGAGAGGGAGGAGGGAGGAGTGTTTAAGAAGGAATGTTTGACTGGCTATGCCCTCTGGCCTTTAGGTATCTCATTAATATGGAAATCTCTTGAGGCTGAAGCCTGTAGTCACACCTCTACCTGTGTTAGGTGACACAACCTCTCTTTGGGAGAGCTGTTCTAAGTGACTAAAAGGCTCATATCAATGGAGATCTTAGGGGAGGAGGTGGCCTCGTGTCAGGAGCCTGGAGTCTGGGGCATGGCTTAACACCTACAGTAGACCCATTAGGGTCTGGGGTTCAAGGCCTGTGCTCCACCAGGAACCAAGCTATCCTTTCACGGTCCCACAATTGGATCCCCTGAAACAGGAGTTATAAACAGTTGTAAGCCATTATGTGGGTGTTGGGAATCAAACCTAGGTCCTCAGGAAGACCAGCCAATACTCTTTAACTACTGGGGCATCTCTCCAGCTCCTTAAATCTGTTAATTTTTATAACCTTCAGTGACCATACTTGGAATTGCATTCATTTTATAGAATAACCTGAAGAAAACTGACATTCTTTCAATAGTAAATATTTTTATTAATTATTTTATTTCTTTACATTTCAAATGTTGATCCCATTCCCAGTCTCCCTCCACAAACTCCCCATCCAATCTCCCAACCTCTTTGCCTCTAAAAAGGTGCCCCCCACCCACCCACCCACTTCTGCCTCACCTCTCTAGCATCCAACTACACTGGGGCAACAAGCCTCCACAGGACCAAGCAGCCCCCCCCCATTGATGCCAGATAAGGCAATCCATTGCTACATATGTAGTGAAAGCAATAGACCCAGCCATATATACATATTCTTTGACTGGGGTTTAGTCCTTGGAGCTTTGGGGGTATGATGAATTGATATTGTTGTTCTTCCTAGGGGGTTGCAATCCCTTCAGCTGCTTCAGTACTTCTGACTACTCCATTGAGGTCCCCAGATTCATCCCAATGGTTGACTGTGAGTATCCACATCTGTCTTGGTCAGGTGCTGGCAAAGCCTCTCAGAGGACAGCCATACCAGGCTCCTGTCTGCAAGCACTTCTTGGCATCAGCAATAGTGTCATGAGTTGCTGTCTGCAGATGGGACGGATCCCAAGGTGGGGTAGTCTCTGGGTGCCCTTTCTTTCAGTCTCTGCTTCATTTTTTTGTCCTGCATTTTCTTTAGACAGGAACAATTCTGGGTTAAATTTTCTGAGATGCAAGAATGGCCCCATCCTCAATGAGACCATGTACTGGAGGTAGTCTCTTCAGGTTCTACTTCCCTGTTGGGAATTCTGGCTAATGTCATCTCCATTGTGTCCTGGGAGTCTGTGGAATCTCTGATGTCTGAGACTTTCTAGTGGTTCCCCCTATTACCCACCCCCTACTGCTACATATTTCTATTCATTATCTTGGCCCTCTGGACTTCTCTCCAGTGTCTTCCCATATAGGATCCTGTCCCACCACTTTTCGCTCCCCAAGCTGTATCCAATCTAGGTCCCTCCCTCCCTCTACCTCCTGTGATTATTTTGTTGCCCCTTCTAAGTGGTATTGAAGCATCCAGACTTTGGCTTTCCTTCTAGTTAAGCATCATATGGTCTGTGAGCTGTACCATGGGTATTCTGAGCTTTCAGTTAATATCAACTTATCATGAGTACATACCGTGTATGTCCTTTTTGGGTCTGGGTTATTTAACTCAGGATAATATTTTCTAGTTTCATCCATTTGCCTAAAAAAATTGTGAAGTTCTCATTTTTAATTGCTGAGTAGCAATTAAACAGCTCCATTGTGTAAATGTACCATATTTTCTGTATCCATTCTTCCATTGTGGGACATCTGGATCGTTTCTAGCTTCTGGTTATTATAAATAATGTTGCTGTGAACATAGTGGAACAAGTGTCCTTGTTATATGTTTGAGTATCTTTTGGATATATGCCCAGGGGTGGTATAGCTGGGTCATCAGGCAGAATTATTTCAATTTTCTAAGTAACCACCAGATTAATTTCCAAAATGGTTGTACCAGTTCGCAATCCCACCCACTGTGGAGGAATGTTCTTTCTCCACATCCTGACTAGCATGTTCTGTCTCCTGAGTTTTTATCTTAAACATTCTTATTGGTATAAAGTGGAATCTCATGGTCATTTTGATTGCATTTCATAATGACTAAGGATGTTGAACTTTTTTTTTAGGTGCTTCTCAGCCATTCAAGATTACTCAGTTGAAAATTCTTTGTTTAGATCTGTACTCTGTAGTTTTTTGCTCTTACCCATCTTTAGCTCCAGGAAGTGACCACACTACCAGCCCCACCTGGCTTCCCTTGAATCCATGAATAAAAGATACAGACACACAGTTGTTCAATTTCAACTTGTCTTCTTGGAAAAGTATGCCCTCACCAATTTCTTATCTCCATCTCCCCCACTTGCCCTAAATTTCAGTAGCTAATCCCAGCTAGCCCTGCCAAACATACTGATCACCCAACTGTAGTAGTGGCAACAAGCCTAGCTCCTCCAAAGACCTCACATGGTTGCCTGGTGCTCCCCTCTCCAAAGCATGGCAAATGCCATTCCCCTTCCTTGCATCTCTCTGCCTGCCTCCAGGGACACAGAAGTCCTGCCTGTACCTTCCACCCAGCAATTGGCACAAGGCTTTCTTTACTGATGGATCAAAACCAATTGGGGAACAAGACCTTAGCCTGTTAGCTAGATAACACCTTAGCCAGACTAACCAGAGGGCACAGAGGCAGTATCCAAAATAATAAAATCAGAAATGAAAAGGGAGACAACAATGGAAACCAAGGAAATTCAAAAAATCATCAGACCCTACTACAAAAGCCTATACTTAACCAAATTGGAAAATCTGAACAAAATGGATGATTTTCTAGACAGATACCAGGTGCCAATGTTAAATCAGAATCAGATAAACCATCTAAACAGTCCCATAACCCTACAGAAATAGAAGCAGTCATTAAAAGTCTCCCAACCAAGAAAAAAAAAAATCCCAGGGTTTAGTGCAGAATTCTATCACATCTTTAAAGAAGACCTAAAACTAATACTCTTCAACTGTTCCACAAAATAGAAACAGAGGTAACACTACCCAATTTGTTCTATGAATCCATAATTACACTTATACTTAAACAACATAAAGACCCAACCAAAAAAAGAGGACTTTAGTCTAATTCCCCTAATGATGCAAAAATACTCAATAAAATTCTCACAAACAAAAGTGCCTCCACAATAACCCATTTTTTAATTGGGTTATTTGGTTTTCTAGAGTCTAACTTCTTGAGTTCTTATGTATTTTGGATATTAACCCTCTATTAGATGCAGGGTTGGTAAAGATCATTTTCCAATCTATAGGTTGCCATTTTGTCCTATTGACAGTTCCCTTTACCTTACAGAAGATTTTCATGTTTTTTTCTTTTTTGTCTTGAATATTTTATTTATTTACATTTCAGATGCCTTCCCTTCCTCCATTTCCCCTCTCTAGAAACCCCTATTCAATCCCCCTCCTTCTTTTTGTGTTTATACCATTTTAATTACATGCAAGTATTAAGGTCAGTTCTAGGTTGAGGAACTAGCAATACAATAGATGCAAATAGTCAAGGAATAAGCAAGACAGTAAATACAAATAGTCAAAGAACAAGCGAGGCAATAAACAAAATTCTGTGAACACTCCTGTGAACCCTGTTTCTAGGGGCTTATCTGGAAGTTAGCTGCAGTTCTCTATGGTGTTATGTTAGCAAGAGATAAAGTAGGGGCAGGATCTGGATTTCAAACAAGTGTTAGTACATGTGTTAAGGCTCTTTCAACAGAAGAATGGATACAGAAAATGTGGTACATTTACACAATGGAGTACTACTCAGCTATTAAAAACAATGAGCTCATGAAATTCTTAGACAAATGGACGGAGCTAGAAAATATCATCCTGAGTGAGATGACCCAATCACAAAAGAACACACATGGTATGCACTCACTGATAAGCGGATATTAGCCCCAAAACACACAATACCTAAGATGCAACGCATAAACCTCATGAAACTCAAGAAGAAGGAGGAAGACCAAAGTGAGGGTGCTTTTGTCCTTTTTAGAACGAGTATCAGAAGATTCAACCAGAGCTCCCAGGATCTAACCTCCAGCCTGAGAACAGACAGGGGCAAGCTGTCCTCTGAGAGGCTCTAACAGCAGCTGACTCAGACAGATACAGACATCCAGAGCCAAACAGTGGATGGAGCTTGAGGACTCTTATAGAAGAATAGGGGGAAGGATTGTGGGCCCTAAGGAGATAGGAACTGCACAGGAAGATCAACAGAGTAAACCAACCTGAACCCTTGGAGCTCTCATCTACCTCCATGGGCTGGACCTAGGCCTCCCTGCACATATGTTGTAAATGTGCAGCTTGGTTTTCATGTAGGTCTCAAACATCTGGAGTGGGGGGCCATCCCAAAACATGCAGCCTGTATAGGGAGTATGGTCTAGCTGGGTGCCTCATCTGGCCTCAATGGGAGAGGAAGCACCTAGCCTCTCAGAGACTTAAAGTGGCAGGGTGGGGGATACAGGAGGAGGGGGTACTCAGAAAACAAGAGATGGGGAAGGATTGTGGGAGGGGGTGACTGGGACGGGTTATAAAGTGAATAAGCAAAAAAATAAAATTAAAAAAAATAAATAAATAAAGTTATTATGAATATCAAAAAAAAGGCTCTTTTAATTGTCAAGTTAAAATTACTTTTGTTTCTTCTGCAGTATTTTATGTAAGTTGCCTTGTTTGTATACTTTCTAATAGTGTTAGTGTGTTGAAATCCAGTATGTCAGTTATGGAGGTCTATCAACCAGCTTTTGTTTTACTGCCCTGAGTATCACAGAACCTTTTTTCTGGGGAAAAAAGCTTGTAAGTACTGGAAGACGTGAGTCAGGCTTAAACAGAAGCAAAGGGGTAGTGGGCTTGATTTTTGCTAGTATAGCAGCTTTAATTACATCAATTAAAGCCAGCATCACTGCTTCTGCAATTGCTTTGACACAAGAAATTAAGACAGCTACTTTTGTTAATCATTTAGCAAACAAAAAAGTTACTAATGTGTTGAGTATACAAGAGTATTTAGGCATTTGGAACAAGTGATTGATGCTCTTTATCCTATTCAAATTTTGGAAGGAGGTTCAGAGTAAGGAACCATCTAGAGTGATGTGCCAAATACCCAGGAGTAGTATAGCCTTGACTTCAAGTAGAACTATTTCCAATTTGCTAAGAAAACAATAGACTGATTTCCAGAGGGGTTGTGCAAGGTTACAATACAACAAGCAATGGAGGAGTGTTCCCATTTCTCCACATTCACACTGGGATGTTCTATCCTTTCAGTTTTTATCTTAGCTATTCTGATTACTGTAGACAGAATCCTAATGTCATTTTCATTTGTATATCCCTGATGACCAAAGATGGTAAACATTTCTTTAAGTGCTCCTCTTGTAGATTCCTCTATTGAGAATTTACTGTTGAGCTCTGTACATCATTTTCTAACTGGGTCACATGGTTTGCTGGAGATGAATTTCTTGAATTCATTAGATATTTTGGATATTAGCCTTTTATGGATACATGGTTAGGGAAGACTTTTTCCAAATCTGCAGGTTGCTGTTTTATCCTAATGACAGTGTCCTTTGCCTTACAGAACCTTCTCAGTGTAAGGAGATCCCATTTTTCAATTGTTAATCTTAGTGCCTGAGCCATTCTATTCAAGAAGTTGTCTCCTATACCAATGACTTCAAGGCTTTCTATTCTATTAGGTTTAATGTATCGGGTTTTATGTTGACGTCTTTGATCCAGTTGGACTTGAGTTTTGTGTAGGATGATAAATATGGATCTATTTGCATTCTTCTACAGACAGAATCCACTTAGACCAACACCATTTGTTGAAGATGTTTTCTTTTCTTCCATTGTAAGGTTTTAGCTTCTTTGTCAGAAATCAAGTATCCATAGGTATATGTATTTATTTCTTTTTTATTGGATATTTTATTTACATTTCAGATGTAATCCCCTTTGCTCATTCCCCCCCCCAACCAGGAACCCCCTAACCCTCCTGCTTCTATGAGGATATTCCCCCACCCACTCTCCCACTCCTACCTCCCCAACCACGATTTCCCCCACACTGGCGCATCTAGCCTTCACTGGATCAAGGACTTCCTCATCCACTTATGCCTGACACTGTCATCTCCTCCCTACATATACAGCTGGAGCCATGGGCCCCTCCCTATGTGCTCCCAGGCTGTTGGCTTAGACCCTGGGAGCTCTGGTTGGTTGGTATTGTTGCTCTCCTCATGGGGCCCACAAACCCTTTCAGCTCCTTCAGTCTTCTTTCTCACTCTTCCATTGGAAACCCTATGATCAGTTCAATGGTTAGCTGAGACTATGTTCATAGCAGCCTTATTTACAATAACCAGAAGCTGAAAAGAACCCAGAGGATGCATTTATTTCTTGATCTTCAATTTGATTTCATTGAGCCAATTTCTATATTTCTATACAAATACCATGCAGTTTTTATTACTACTGCTCTATAGTACAGATTGAGATCACAAACAGTGATTTCTACACACACTTTTTTTATTGACCAGTCTGTTTTTGCTTTCCAGGATTTTTTGTTTTTCGATATGAAGTTGAGAATTGATTTTTCAAGGTTTGTTAAAAAAAAAAAAAAACAAACAAGTGCCGTAATTTTGATTGGAATCACATTGAGCCTGTGTCTTAAAATGGCCATTTTCACTATGTTAATACTACCTAACCATGAGCATGATATGTCTTTCCATCTTCTGAGGTCTTCCTCAATTTAGTTCTTAATAGACTTGAAGTTCTTCCATACTGGTCTTTCATTTCTTTGGTTAGAGTTTTTTCAATTTCTTGAGTATTATTTGCTATTATGAAGGGTTTCCCCTAATTTTTTTCTTAGCCCATTCATTGTTTGTATTATATCCAGCCACTTTGCTAAAGTTGTTTATCAGATGTAGGAGTACTCTGGTAGCATTTTGGGGAATCCTTGTATATACTTCATGTCATCTGCAAATAATGATACTATAACATCATCCTTTCCTATTTGTATCCACTTGATTTATTTTGTTGTCTTATTACTCTACCTAGAAATTCAAGTACCATATGGAATAGACAGAGAGACATGGGAGCCTTGTCTTGTCCTTGATTCTATAGGAAATGCTTTAAGCTTCTCGCCACTTAATTTGATGTTAGTTATTAGCTTGCTATATACTGCTTTTATTATGTTTAGGTATGCATTTTATATCCCTGATCTCTCCAAGACTTCTAACAGGAACAGGTGTTTGATTTTGTGGAAGGCTTTTTTAGCATCTAACGAGATGATCATGTGATTTTTTATTTTAATTGATTATATGGAGGGTTAGGTTGATAGATTTTCATATGTTGAAACATCCTTGCATCCCTAGGATAAAGCCTACTTAATCATGGTGAATGATGCTTTTTATGTAGTCTTGGATTCATTTTGGAAGCATTTTGTTGAGTTCTTTGCACCAATGTTTATAAGAAAAATTGATCTGTAATTCCCAGTTTTTTTTTTTCGAGTCTTGGTGTGATTTAGGTATCAGGGTGACTGTGGTGCCATACAATGAGTTTGGCAGTGTTCACTTTTTTCTATTTTGTGGAATAGTTTGAGTAGTATTTGTATTAGCTCTTCTTTGAAAGTCTGGTGGGATTTTATGCTAAAACCATGTGGCCCAAAGTATTTAGTGTGTGTGTGTGGAAGGGGGCTTTTAATGACTGCTTCTATTTCCTAAAGGGTCCTGGGACAGATTAGATACCTTACATAAATTTAACTTTGATTTGTCATATCTGTCTAAACAATCATCCATTTCAGTTAGATTTTCTAATTTTGTGGAGGACAGGCTGTTAAAGTAAGACCTAATTATTTTTTAATTTTCTCAATTTCTATTGTCATGTCTCCCTTTTTCACTTCTGATTTCCTTTTTTTGGGTACTGCCTCGCTATCTTTTATTTGATTTGAATAAGGGTTTGTATATCTTGCTGATTTTCTCAAAGAATCTGATTTTGAGATTCTTTGTATTGTTCTCTTTGTTTCCAACCAATCTATTTTAGCCCTGAGTTTGACTATTTCTTGTGGTCTATACATTTTGGGTGTTTTTGCTTTTTTTTGTTCTAGAGCTTTCAGCTGTGTTGTTAACTTGATGGTGTGAGATCTCTACAATATCTTTATAAAAGCAAGTAATACTATGAACTTTCCTCTTAGCTCTGCTTTCTTTATGTCCCATAAGTTTGGATATGTTGTGCCTTGAATTCTAGAAAGTCTTTAATTTCATTTTTTATTTCTTCCCTGACCCAGTGATCATTGAGTACAACATTGTTCAGTTTCCATGAATATGTGGGCTTTCTGTTGTTTCTGTGGTGGTGGTGGTGGTGGTGGTGGTGGTAGTGGTGGTGGTGGAATTGGTGGTGGTGGAATTGGTGGTGGTGGTTGAAGTCCAGCCTTAATCCATTGTGATCAGATAAGATGAAAGAGGTTATTTCAATCTTCTTGTGTCTGTTGAGATTTGCTTTGTGCCAGAATATGATCAATTTTGGAAAAGGTTCTGTGAACATATGAGAAGGTATATTCTTTTGTTTGGGAGAGAAATGTTCTGTAGAGATAACTGTTAGATTTATTTGGTTCACACCATTTGTTAATTTCATTATTTGCATTTAATTTCTGTTTCAAAGACCTGTGCATTGAAGAGAGTAGGGTGTTGAAGTTTCTCAATATTATTGTGTGGGGTTCAGTGTGTGAATTGAGCTTTAGTAATGTTCTTTTATGAATGTGGGTACCCTTGCATTTGGAGTATAGATGTTAAGAATTGAGACATCATCTTGATGGATTTTTTTTTCCCCTTTGGTGTGATTGAAGTGTCTTTCCCCATCACTTTTGATTACTTTTTGTTGAAAGTTTATCTCAGCCCTAGCTCTAACCTCAGCAGCGACACCCAACCTAAACAGTTCTGACACAACCAAGAAAATTGGAAAGACAGGTTCCAGCCAGAGACAGCACAGGTAGCACCAAGGAGAACCAGATGGCAAAAGGCAAGTGCAAGAATACAAGGGCCAGCAACCCAGAACACATGTCATCATCAGAACCTAGTTCTCCCACATTAAGTCCTGAACTCCCCATATCACCAGGAAAGCAAGAGTCAGACCTAAAATAACTTTTAATGATGATGATGGAGGACTTTAAGAAGGACATAAATAACATTCTCAAAGAATCCGAGGAGAACACAGGTAAACAGGTAAAAGCCCTTAAAGAATCACAAGAGAACACAACCAAACAGGTGAAGGATTTGTACAAAACCATCCAGGACATAAAAATGGAAATAGAAACAATAAAGAAATCACAAAGGGAGACTACTCTGGAGATAGAAAACCTAAGAAAGAAATCAGGAGTCACAGACGCAAGCATCACCAACAGAATACAAGAGATAGAAGAGAGAATCTCAGGTGCAGAATATACCATAGAAAATATTGACACAACTGTCAAGGAAAACGAAAAATGCAAAAAACTCTTAACACAAAACATCCAGGAAATCCAGGACACAATGAAAAGACCAAACCTAAGGATAATAGGTATAAAAGAGAGTGAAGATTCCCAACTTAAAGGGCCAGTAAATATCTTCAACAAAATCATAGAAGAAAACTTCCCTAACCTAAGGAACGAGATGCCCATAATCATACAAGAAGCCTACAGAACACCAAATAGACTAGACCAGAAAAGAAATACCTCCCGACACATAATAATCAAAACACAAAATGCTCAGAACAAAGAAAGTTTATCTCATTAGATATTAGAATGGCTCTTCCAGTTTCTTTCTTGGATTCATTTCCTTGGAATAACCATTAGAGCACTTTTCTTCTGACGTTATGTCTATCTTTGTTGCTGAGCTGTGTTTCTTGTATGCAGCAAAAGAAGGGATCCTACTTATAAATCTAGTCTGATAGCATGTGTCTTATTTGGGAATTCAGACCATTGATACTGAGTGACATTAGGGACTAAGGATTTTAGTTTCTGTTATTTAGATGTTGGTGGTTGTATTGCATATGTGTGATTCTCTTCTTTTGGTTTTTGCTGTGAGGTGACTAATTTCTAGTGTTCTTTTGAGTGTAGTTACCCTCATGCCCTGTATTGCAATTTGTCTTCTAGTATTCTCTTTAGGAATGAATTACTAGAAAAAATATTCTCTAAATTTGATTTCTCCATGGAATATCTTGGTTTCTCCATCTATGGTAATTGAAAGTTTTGCTGGGTGTAGTAGTCTGGGCTGACATCTGTGTTCTCTTATGGTCTGCAAGATATCTGTCGAGACCTTCTGGCTCTTAGATTCTCTGTTGAAAAGTAAGATATAATTCTAATAGGTCTGCCCTTACATATTGTTTGGCCTCAGTCCCTTGCAGCTTTTAATATTCTTTCTTTGTTTTGTACAATTATTGTTTTAATTATTATGTGGTGGGAGGATTTTCTTTTCTGGTCCAATCTATTTGGTGTTCTGTAAGCTTCTTGTACATTTACAGACAGGTTTTCTTTACTTTAAAGAAGTTTTATTCCATGATATTTTTTTTTTTTTTTTGGAATATATTTTCAAGTTCTTTAAACTGGGAATCTTCTATTACTATTATTCTTAGGTTTGGTCTTTTCATGCTGTCGCTAATTTCCTGGCTGTTCAGTATTACAAACTTTTTAGATTTGTCATTTTCTTGGACTGGAGTATTAATTTCTTCTATGGTATCTTCTAACCTGAGATTCTCTCTCTCGTCTCTTATATTTTGTTGGTGATGCTTGCATCTGTAGATTCTGTTCTCTTTCCTAGGTCTTCCATCTCCAAGGTTGCCTCCATTTGACTTTCCTTTATTACTTCTATTTCCATCTTTAGGTCTTGAACAGATTTATTCATTTCCTTCACCTGTTTGGTTGTACTTTCACTTATTTCCTTAAGATATTTTTTTTTCTGCTTCTTGTTCTGGCCACCATCGGAGAGCAACAGCTATGGCCTTGTGCTACCCTATGGCCATGGGCCTCAACAAGGGCTACAAAGTAACGGAAGAACATCAGCAAGCCAAGACACAGCCGACGCCGCGGGCGCTTCACCAAGCACACCAAGTTCATTCGGGACATGATCCAGGAGGTGTACGGCTTGGAGTTGCTCAAAGTATCCAAGGACAAGCGCACGTTCAAGTTCATCAAGAAGAGGGTGGGCACGCATATCCGCGCCAAGAAAAGAGAGAGAGAGAGAGAGAGAGAGAGAGAGAGAGAGAGAGAGAGAGAGAGAGAGATTTCCTCTTTAAGGGCTTCTGCCTTTTTATTTTCATGTATTCTTTAAGGAATTTATGTATACCCTATTTCATGGCTTCTGTCATCGTCATGAGATGAAAATTGAGGTCATTCTCTTGTTCAACAGGTGTGATCAGGTATCCAAGGCTTGATGTAAGACATCAGTGCTCTGATGGTAGAATATTGGACTGCTTTTTCCTCATCATGTCTTTATGCTTGGCTTTAGTCATCTGATTGCCACTGGTGTTGGCTGGCCTGGTATATCTTGAGAGTAGGAGGGCTCTGGGACTGATTCTCTTGAGTTTCAGCAAACCTTCCAAAAGGCAGACAGGGCTGTGGACTGAGCTGTGGAAGGCAGATCCTTGATTTCAGGTACAAGTGTACCTGAAATGAAGATGGAGCTCCTAAAGGGCAGTCCAACCACATGGTTGCTGGGCTTGATGGTGGGACGGGAAGCAGGGAAATGGGTCACAGTGTCTCCCATGGTTCTCCTGTATGGAACCCATCGTCCAAGGAGGCAGACAGAGCTTTAGCTGGAACAAGAGGAAGTAAGCACTCATGTTGGGGGACAAAATGATAATATCTCTGCATTGGAACAACATGAATTTATCCCTGCTTACTTAGTTCTGTATAAATAAAGACGCACTCTGACAGTCAGCAATGCTTCAAGAGTCTCCCGACCACAGTACCTGACTCTTTTCTTCCTCACTAACTCCTTACCTCCACTGTGGGACCTGGCCATCACTGTGGCTGACCTTCAACAATATAGTAAAGAATCTTCCAGAACAGGACAAAATCATTGCCACATATATACCTGACAGAGGATTAATATCCAGAATATACAAAGAACATAAAAAAAAAAAAGGTAAAAGAAACAAACGATCCAACTAAAAGTGGGCTAGTACTCTAAACAGAGAATTCTCAACAGAAAATATAAAAATGGCTAAGAAATACTGCAAAAAGTTTTCATCATCATTAGCAATTAGAGAAAGGCAAATAAAAAAACATTATATTCTTTCTCACCCTAGTCAAATGGCTATGATAAACAAAACAAATTACAACAAATGCTGGTGAGATTATTCATTGCTGAAGAGAAAGCAAATTGGTACGGCCACTCTAGAAATCAGTGAGACAGATGCTCAAAAAAATCTACAAAAATATATAAATATGTCTTCAGTATGACCCAGATATACTACTCCTTCACATATCCACAAAGAAACCAGCATCGAGCTTATTTCTGAGACTTCCAAACCTCCTGAATTCTGGGACTCCTCGTTACACAACCTGAGTAGGAAAGTACAAGACAGAAGGTTTTCACATGTATCACCAGTAGGTGATCTTGGAAAGTTTTGGTGACTCTTTCTCAGAGAAGAAACACATGAGAGAGTAATCATAGATATATCACTGATTTTCTCCCAGGGATAAGAAATTGAGATGTAAGAGCCTCTTTCCTGTGTAGTCTCTGCCTTTGAGGAGCAGGGAATGAACATACCATTGATCAATTTGTGTAATAAGCTTCAGAGGGATACAACTCCCAGGACACACCTATAACTCTTATAGTTACCAACACTGAGCATACCTCATGCTTTCCCAGAGGAAATCATCCAGGTTCCTCCCTACATGATTAGTTCTTTTACCTTTTTCTTGTGGACAGACCTTCTATCTTTCACAACCCTGTTCCTTGAGCAAATAAATTCCAAAGGAGTTGGCCCATGGTGAGTATATACTGCCAAGCCTATATAGTCCAACAGATGTTGAAGGAAATGGAGAATGAAGTGGTTGATAGGAAGAATATTAACTCTTCAGCAAAGGTAATGGAAAATACGCTGTTATTTCATGTAGGGGTTACTCTTATGAGTAATATCTGAAAAAGTAGAGTCACTAGTATATTTGCTTCAAGTTACATTTTTTATAGGGGCCATTTACTTTGGATATACATTATTGAGGGTAGATTACAGAGGAGATAATATGGGTTGGTTTGTTTGGGTTTTTTGGTTGTCTGGGTTTCTTTGGTTTTGATTTTGGTTTTTGGTTTTTTGGGGGGTTTTTTGTTTTTTGCAGGTTATGCCAAGACACACTGATATCCAAATATTCTCCTGGACGATACACTTGAGTAACTTATATATCACTACAATTTATGCATAGTATAGCCTGGTGACATAATTTACAGTGAAGTAGTTCTCTTTTACTTCTTTTGACTTATTATCTCAACCAAAAAATCCAGAGCTTCCATTTTCTCTCAGCCTATAACAAACATTTGTGGCTTTTCTTTAACACTCATTTGTTTGAGATATCTCAGGCTTCTCCTGATAGACCAGCCTCCCTTTCAATATCTAGTTTCCTTTGTGTGGTATGCTTACTAGATTTCTCTTTAAGAAGAAAAGTTTGCTTATTTTTATCAAAGAAATTAGCTTCTAAACCCTAAATTTAACTATAGGCAGCATATTCCAATCTCTGGTGTACAGTGTGAAGCTGAGAACAGATTAAGAGACCAAGATGCTTTATATTTTTTTAATTCAAGCAGAGGTGGATGCATGTAGTACTCCAGTATCTAAAATTGTGCACTTATTCAGTTGAATTTTACACTTCTGGGGAAATCTCAAGAGTGAGTATATTCAGAGTACAATGGTTATCCATGGTTTTGGTCATGGTGTTTTCATACCATGAAGGATGGTGGGCAAGGATTTTATTAATCATTTCTCAAATAAGCAGAATCCACAAAATACTTTCAAGTATTATCCCCTATGGTGTTCACTAAATACCTGTACAGAATACACACTACTGCCAGGTCTTTGCATACATGCCAAATCAGATGAACATCAGGCTTGAGGTGATGTTGAGAACTGCACTGAGAGGCAGACAATCAGACATTTAGTTCTGACAATATTTTGTTGTATTTTTGAGAATCCTCTTTGTAGACACAGATGAATTATGCCTGTGTCCACAGATATTTAATTACCCTATTGAGCAAAAAGAATATACAAATTTGTGAAGAGACATTACAAAGAGCTTTGGTACATAACCACTAGAATAATATGGGTGAAAGAAGGAAAATGGGAAAGCAGGGGTCTACTACTAAGTCCTCTCTGCTTCATAACATTTAGACATGGAAACATTAGAGAATCATTGCCTTCATTATTTTTCTTTATTCGTAGGTCTCACACTCAATCAGACTCTGTTACCAAGATACTGACATCATTTGATTACTTGCTCAAGCCCTTATTGCTTATTTTCTATTACAGAAAGATTGAGCTTCTCCTTTCAACGAGAATATGTGACAATTTCATGTGCTTGTGCTTCTATCCTTAGGTTTTCTCTTCTAAATCTTTTCTTGGTTACAAGACATAAGAAAAATCATAATTTTTAATGTGATTTTTTTTAACTGCATTCAGTGCACTCACTGCCTTGAGTATCATGCATCCATCACTACTTCTCTATGTTTATCTCTATGTATTTGGGGAGTTGTCCTGCACTATTTCTGTGGTGTCATTCTTCACCATTCCTTTTACCACTGTACACTTAAGCAATTTTGCTAGGAACACTTGCCTCCTTGGTTAATTATTGCACCTATGCCTTTAATTTTCCCTGCTAAAAATTCTTATTCTCATACCTCCAACTAGATAAGTCTTCTGTCAAACACTCATCTTCAGGGGCTACATCCTTGACTTCACCAACCCAGATTGCAATCAAAGATGCACTCTGAACCCATTCAGCAAATAAACTTTATCCTAGTGTTTAATTATTCAGTATCACAACTGCCACTTCCTACATCTTCTCTACTTCTTGGAGGTAGACATGTGAATGCAAAAACAAAACTTCATCTTTATTTTCACAACATCAAACACAGACATGACCAAGGAAAATTTTCTTGATGAAGAGTTTCCATAAAAATTTCAAGAACCAATAGAAATCTAACTCAAGTCTTTGATACTTGCTGATATAACTCAACTATTTTGCTGAGCAATACCAGATACTAGGAACAGAACAAGTAGATTGTTTCTTATATGTGAGCTACTTTAAGAGGATGTTATTTATAATGTCACAATTCTTTTAAATAACAGTTTGGTTGTTGTTCTTACTGTAGGTAGAAATTCATGAAATAGGCTAACACTGCAGTGAGTAACACTTCTTTGTAGTTCTTGGATAAAATCTAGAATCTTGCAGACCCTGGGCAAGCATTCAAACACTGAACTATAACCCCAGTCTATGTGACTTCTGGGTACCTCTAAATAAAGCCTGTAGCATCCAGGCCCTCTGCTTCATCTCTCAGATTAAGGTTCATTCTTTCTGCTTCCTCTTTGCCAAGTATATTACACTAATCACTGAATGTGTTCATTATTTTGATCTTAAACTTTGGTTTAGAGTAGCAATATTTGATTATCCAGGCAACAAAAACATGCTAGTGACTGAATATCTTCTATCTTAATCATACTTCAGAAGAGATGTTTTTTACTCTGAGGTGGAGTGTGTTTGGTTATTTTATATGCAAATGAAGAAAATGAGTATTGAGTATTTTCAAAGATGTAAATTTAGAAGTTTTTTTTATATTCTAAACAGAGCCATCACTGTCAATTCTTTGTAAATGTCTTCTACCATTCAATTTCTGTATTTATTCTTCCAATTGCCTCTGTATTAATTGCAAGATATTTAGGAAAGAACCACAAGCTTTGTGGTGATGACTCAGGAAACCATTTATGTTGATGCTTCTATAGGGGAGGATACATGGTAAGATTACATAAAAAATATTAATGTTGGAGAAAATAGGATAACTTGTTGGGACATGTAGGTATATGTGCTAGAAATGAATGAACTAGAATTGACTGAAGGGCCAGGGTAATAAGTGGACACATTTTTTCTATACCTTCCTCCTGTCTTACTTAACTTGTTTCTCTATAGTAGTTTTTCTTAGAACTAGAGTTGCTGAAGGTTTTGGACAGATGCCCAGATTGTACTAAAAATGCTAAAGAAGTAAAAAGTTAATTGTTCATATGTTCATTAATTCAGCTGTCAAAAGAGTGTAAAAATCTTCCTCTATATCAAAAAATCACCTGGTATTGAGACCTGATGGGAATGTGAATCAACCAAACAACCAAGAAATATATGACAAAACAGGCAGACATTAAGAAGATAAAGGTGTCTAAGACAAGAAAGTTCAAAAGGAATGGATACAGAGGAGGTATGATCATGTTCACAAATGGAAACCTTTCTTAATGATCATAATTTAGTGTAACCAATGAAAAACATGGAGAGGTGAGGTTGAGAATCAGAGTGGATCCATCATACAGAAAGGATTCACAGCACTTTTAGAAACCAATTGCTTTGATGTAAATACTTCCAGAGGTCCTCTGGTCATCGTGTGGTTTAATATTTGTAAAGTTAGTAGTTCTAAGTAGAGATAAGAGGGAAAAAAAGCAAATCTCTCAAAGGGAAGGTTTGTATTATGAGACAGTCTTTATAATAAAGGAGAAAATGTAAAATTCCTAAATTTTTATAGTTATAAAACCTTTATGTCCAGTTATCTCAATACATAAAAGCACAGAAACCTTAGAGACTGAGGTGTATGTTTCCCAATCTTTCTCTCCATAGGTGTCTGGCTTATTTGTCAACAACATGAAACCACAAAACCAAAACAAGTATTTTAGAATTTTTACTTCTGGGGTTTTCCCAAGATCCAGAGCATCAACCCATGCTATTTGGACTGTTTCTGCTCATGTTTGTGGTCGCTGTGCTTGGGAATCTGCTCATCATTCTGGCTGTCAGCATTGACTCTCACCTGCACACTCCCATGTACTTCTTCCTATCCAATCTGTCCTTTTCTGACATTTGCTTCATCTCTACGACTATCCCTAAGATGTTGGTGAATATTCAAACACAGAGCAAGTCCATCACCTATGCAGAATGTATCACCCAGATGTATTTTTTTTATGGTCTTTGGAGGTATGGACACATTTCTCCTCACTGTAATGGCCTATGACCAATTTGTGGCCATCTGTCACCCCCTTCACTATCCAGTCATTATGAATCCCCAACTAAGTGGCTTGCTAGTTCTTGTGTCCTGGTTCATTAGCTTCTCGTATTCTCTGATCCAGAGTCTGTTGATGCTGCGACTCTCCTTCTGTACCAATCAGATAATCAAACACTTTTACTGTGAATATGCTAGAGCCCTCACTATAGCCTGCTCAGACACACTAATCAATCATATCCTTCTTTATATACTGACATGTGTCCTTGGCTTTGTTCCTTTCTCAGGGATTCTTTTATTCCTATTCCAAAATTGTTTCCTCTATTTTGAGAATTCCATCAACAGATGGAAAATATAAAGCATTTTCTACCTGTGGGTCTCATCTATCAGTGGTCTCTTTATTCTATGGGACAGGCTTTGGTGTGTACCTTAGTTCTAATGCAACTTCCTCTTCTTGGAAGGACATGGTGGCCTCAGTAATGTATACAGTGGTCACCCCCATGCTGAACCTTTCATCTACAGCTTGAGGAACAAAGACATTAAGAAGGCCTTACAAACTGTTGGGACAATACTTTTTTTAAAGTGATAATTTCACGGTTTTTAGTATTCTGAGATGACAAAAGTAAAGCAGTGGGCTAAAGAAATTCTGTCCCTTAATCATGTACAATTTTTATACAGTTTGTTCTTCTTTCTTTGATCAAAATTATACTGCGAACACATTTATCTAAAACTAATATACCTCATATGTTATCCTCAATTCTATCTTCCTATCTTTTATAAGACATTTTTTTTCACTTCACTTTAATGTTTACATTTCTGTAGGTCGATACAGCTATTCAAATATTAACTCATGAATTATCTAATAAAAGTTATGAAACATTTTATTTATATATAAATAGTTCATTTACAGAACATAAGTTCGTATATAGGTATACGATACCTGTGGCTGTAATGCTACACTAATTATGCACATGATAGAATGTTTGTTGCTTGGCCGGGCAGTGGTTGTGCACACCTTTAATCCCAGCACTTGGGAGGCAGAGGCAGGCAGATTTCTGAGTTCGAGGCCAGCCTGGTCTACAGAGTGAGTTCCAGGACAGCCAGGACTATACAGAGAAACCCTGTCTTGAAAAAAAAAAAAAAAGGAATGTTTGTTGCTATTAGACATTCCTTTCTGTACAGGCTTGACCTTACCATGAAAGTTGCTACTCGCCAGTCAGAAATCATCACAGGGATTTTAGACCTGAAATTTTCTACTGGACAGAAAATTTTATCTTGCTTCTTCATACTAACTGAAATGGTTTCCTGTGATGTGATAAATTGGTTCTCCTGATTTCTATGTTAAAATGTTATAAACAGGGTGATTTTAATAAAAAGGGAGGAATTAGGAAGCAATTAGGTGGATTTCTAATGGTGCCCTCTGGAATAGAGCTTCTTATAGGAAGAGAAAACCCTAGGGAGCTTTCTTGCCTCTGCTACAAAGGAGACCATAGTAGAACAGTGTCCGCTATGAACCAGGAAACTGGCTCTCAGTAGAAACCAAATCTTTGTTTTTTAATTTTAAATTTCCAAATCTCCATATGTATGAGAAACAAATTTTATTATATATCAGGTGCTTATCTAAGGGATTTATAATGTTCTGAACATATTATCCCACATGACTAAAGGATATAAATTAATCTTGAAACTTAAAATGTCTATAATGTCATAAGGCAATGTCAGAGATGCACTTTAATAGGGAGGGCAGTACTTAGAAAAATCTCCATAATGTAATAGAAAGGATTTATACAAGATACCACTGGAAATGTAAAAATAGCTACTTAGGAGACGTACTCAGATGTTTTATTCTATCTTACTATTTATGTAACATTCCATGTGTTTTTCTCAGGTCACCTGCAAAAACTGCTTTGCTCTTGGATGGCAACCTCACCATGAATGAATAAGAGGCTGCCAATTTGATTAAAAAAAAAATAAAAAGAGTCACTTTAAAGATATAATCTGTGCTATTTGTACATTTGTTCAAACTTTTACCAATGCAAGGGTGTGGGCCAATTCTCTGGCCATCTGGTTATGGAAAAAAAGAAATAAAAAACTGGCTTATTAAAGTTATGCCTTTGTGAATCTTGGGACATCAGTATAAAATTTTAAGCCCATCCCATCTGTCTTAGGGCTACAGTTCATAATTAATCATCCGATGAAGTTATGGTGGAAAGCTGGAGGCAGGAACTGATGCTGAGACCATGGAGGAATGCTACTAACTAACTTTCTCCTCATTGCTTGCTCGGTCTGATTTATTTACTTTTCTCATTAATAATAATTAATTAATATTTTATTAACAATTTTTAATTTAAAAAATTATATCACTTTTCCCCTTCTCTTTCTCTTTCCTTCCTCCAACACCTCTTATGTCCCTTAGCTCCAAGCCATTCCATACACCAGCACCCACAATCCCTTTCAAATTCAAGACTGCTTTTTTTTTATTATTGTCGTTTATACTCACATACACACACACACACACACACACACACACACATGTACACAACTGCTCTAAGTCTGCTTGTTATGGCTTATGTGTATATAGTATCAATGCTGATCCCTTGTTTTGGATAACTAATTATAAGGGCCTATTTACTAAAGAGGCTAATTCTCCCCCTCAATAGTCATTAGTTTTATCTTGAGGTATGACCCTGTGAAATTTCCCTCACATGTGTTAACATAGCTATGGTTATTGTTCAGGTCTTGTTTAATTATCATGGGTGTAGTTTTCTGTCATTTCTAGGAGTCACCCTCTCATAGCAAATTTCCTGGTCTCCAAGCTTTTACTATCTTTTTTGTCCCCTCTTCTTGTTCCTTTGAGCATTGTGAGGAATTGTATGTAGATGCACCTTTTGGAGCTGGTCTCCCACAATCCATTGAGATCTTCATTATGACCAGTTGTAGTTTTTTTGTAATGATATCCTGTTTTCTTCTTTAAAAACAAATTTTTACTGGATCCAGAAACTGTTTGAGAACTGATTTGAACAAGTCATTACAAGAGAGTGCTGATATGTTAGCCTGCTTTCTTATAGCACCAAGGACAACTCAGGGGTGACATCATCCAAGTGACCTATGCCCTCTCAAAAACAATCAGCAATCAAGAAATGCACCTGAGGCTTGCCTACAGGCCAATCTTGTGAGGGAATTTTCTCAATTCAGGTTACCTCTTCCAAAAATACTCTACTACTGTGACTGCACAGGTAGTGTATTCACAGGGACACATTGTGAGGTATATGATATGGAATGGCATATCAGCAGGCAAGAAGTAATCCTGGGATGAAGTGCCTGGGGTCCTTGCCTCTTCAGGGCACACACATTGCATCCATAGGGAAAAAAAACAATGGGAATCTCCAGAAAGCTCACTTGGTTGCCACAGCCTTCCCTGTATGACTCCTGTCAGTTGAAAATAAAGAACTGCCTTTTGGCTGGGGAAAATACCTAGCTGGTCTACTCCCATGAAGACACCATTTCCTGAGCCACCCTAGAGGAACCACTGCACTCAGAGCAGCTGGTAAGAACCCTCCTGCACAACCCTATGTCCCAGATATGCAAGTGGAAGCCTGGGACGCTTAGGAACCTTCACCCTCCAGAATACCACTTGCCTTCCACTCCTCATTTGGTCCTTTTGGCTGGGGCAAACACCTAGCTGGTCTATGCTCAGAGCAGCAGGATTTCAGGATCCCAGAGGCAGCCTGAGTCCCTGAGCTCTTCTACGCAGGAGCTCAGGATTACAGAATCACAAAGACATCTGGACTCTGAGGAATTCTGACACAAGCAAGATAACTGGAAAGAGTGGCTCCAGTCAAAGACAGTGAGTGCAGGTAGCACTAGAGATAACCAGATGGCAAAAGGCAAGCACAAGAACATAAGCAACAGAGTTACCTGTAATCATCAGAACTCAATTCTCCCACCATAGCAAGTCCTGGACATCCCATCACACCAGAAAAGCAGGATTCAAATTAAAAGCACTTCTCATGATGATGATAGAGGACTTTAAGAAGGATATAAATAACTCCCTTAAAGAAATACAGGAGAACACAGGTAAACAGGTAGAAGCCCTTAAAAAAAGGAAACACAAAAATCCCTTAAAAGAATTGTATGAAAACACAACCAAACAGATGAAGAAATTAAACAAAACCATCCAGGATCTAAAAATGGAAGTAGAAACAATAAAGAAATCTCAAAAATCAGACTACCCTGAAGATAGAAATCCTAGGAAACAGATCAGGAGGCATAGACACATGCCCTGGCCTGTAGGAGATTCAACAAGACCCTAGAGAAGGGGGCAAAAGAATGAAGGGACAGAGACACAAAGGAAGAGAACAAGTCACCTAGTTCTGATCAAGCTCTGTAACTTTAATTTCAGGAGGCAGGTTATAAAGACACAGCAAAATGGGAAGTTTAGGCAAGGGTCATTGCTTAAGGCTATACTATCGAATCCTCATTGTCTAAGACCATTCCACTGTCTTAACCAGCCCCCCAGGAATACCAGACATTTTTTAACTTCCTGGGACCTGAGACCCACAAACATCCTCTCTTAACCTTGTACTTTAAGTGACTAGGTTTTTCAAAACAGCAGGTAACTTCATGAGTTTGGCTCCCAGC
>JAJTUV010004229.1:0-24737 GCA_021653895.1 Mastomys natalensis | reverse complement strand
CAAACAATAGATTCTTAGTACATTGGTTTTTACTCGAAACAGTGTCAGTACTATCTTGGTTCATGTTTGTGACATGTATGTTTTGAATTTTTAATGACTCAGTCTGTCAATAATCATCCCATGGATGGGAAACCACTGGAATTTTGAAACTGTCCTTTCCCTTGACTGTGTGCTGAGCCTCTATTCAAGTGAAAAACAAGTTCAGAAATATGGGTTTTTTTCATATTCTTTATTAGCCAAAGGCACTATGACATCAACAAAGAATACTTTATTACGAGCTTAGCATTTATGTTCTCAAGGGATGAATTGTCTAACTATATGAAGCAAGAAACTCTTAATATGAAAAACAATTTAAGCTTATCCTCACAGGTTACCTCAGAGGAAGTCAACTGAAAAAACGAAGTGAAAAAGGAAAATGATAAACAGAAAGTTTTGCAGGTAAAACCACTCAAAATTGGTACATTGCAGAGTTTTTGTTTTTTGGGGGGGGGTGACAAATAACATCTATGAATTATGGGAAACAATTTCTAAGCCACTGTATACATTATTCATTGGTGTAACTTATCCCAACATTTCCTGCTTAAAGCCCAAGAAAGGAACTTTATGTCTAACATCTATAAACATTATACAATAAGACATGAGAACTGTCAGTGTAAGAATTATTATTTCAAAGTCTAGTTCATTTGTATTTAACAACTTTCAACATAGTACTTCTACACTCTATTCTATCTTTTTAAATCCTATGTTCTGTAGAGGGTTTGGTCTAACAAGCACAATGAAAATTGCCTTAAAAATTTATACTTAGAAGGCAAACAAATGAAACTTTAGATTTGGGGCTTGTGACTATAATTATACTATCAGAACTTCACTGATAAATGTTGAGCTCTGGATTTATGAAGTCTATCATTCTTCTATTTTTCAAACCAATTAAACACCTGAGAGGGATAAATTATACTGAGTAAGAAAGATGTGAAGACCAAGGTCCTTCTGTGTTAAATAGAATGACAGTGCTTTACTGGATACTTGGAAAGTCAACAAACGTTTATCAATAGCAGTGGGACATCCATCTTTGGCAGCCAGGCCCAGAAGTTCTGAGTGACCTAACACTGAATCAGAAACTTTGGAGGAATGGCCTACCTTGTCTAGGAGACTTCAGGAGACTGACTATCCAGTATCTTGCCTGTCAACTATTTGGCCTCTACTGTCATCCATCAAGGTAAAGGGCACTTTATAGCCTAGTGACCAGTTCTGACACATTTGTAGCAAACAAAAAGTGAAGACTGATTTTACCCATCATCTTCTTATGAAAAGATTCAGAGTGCTTCCTTAATTTGGTGTATCTCTCTATCACAAACAGCTTTTTTATAATTAAAATATTTTAAATGTCCCATGCTGAAGATCTCTGAAGTGTGTAAGAACTATCAATCTATGTAAAGTCCATTTAAATAGAAAAAAATTGCTTGCTTCTTGTTAACTTTCCTAATATTTAGCTGGAACACAAATAGAAAAGACAATGTTAGGCTTATTTGTTTAATTAAGTACATTAATTCTGAGCATAATTATAATGGTAGTTCTGAATACATTAAAGAATTTGATTATTAATAAAGTTACTGATTTCCAATGTGAATTTCTTAAATACTACTAACAGTTTATAATAGTTACTTTTATATGTCTAGAAATTTAAAATAAGGAATTTAAATTAAAGCTCTTTTTTATCAAAACAAATGTTTAAGGGACAATCCATAAGGAGATAGGCCATTTAACAGACTGTGAGAATATGCATAACAAAGAAACCTAAATAATCATTCCATGGTTTAAAGGAAATAGGATAATTCTAATTTGACAAAACTGTCTTCCTGAAAATCATGGAGAAGTCCTAGTAGACAGTATTAACCTTCACATGGCAATAGGTACCAGTCCTACATTAATGGAGAGGACATGAGTTCGTCTTCCCAGAGATAAGGAGATTACTCCCTTTTAACAAGCAGACACCTCTTCTCACACTTCTCATGAATTCGGGCTTTTGTATAAATCACTGACCTTGAGAAAAAAATGTCTTGGGGGACCAACAAACATATGTTGTCACTTATCTAGATAATTTAACAGCTTGATGATGAGCAATTAGTCAAATACAAAGTAGTTATACATACATCTTAAATTAATTATTGTTAATATAATTAGGTATTTATAACATTACATTTCAGTCATCTTTTAAAAAACCTTACCAATTTAAGATATTCCAGACGTTTGTCACTTTCTTATTATAAAAGAACATACAATATTGTACCCTCATTTCCTTTTCACCACATATTTTTCCCCAATTTCACACCCTAACACTAGACAGATGAGAAAGGAGAAAAGAGAGAGAGATTAACAGATCTCTGAATATTTTTTTCTTTCATCCCTTACCATTAAGATCTTGCAACCAACCTATCTATATGTCCAAAAAGTAATGATAGGAACCATTCACCTCACCTCTCAAAGGAAAGAGAGAATTGTTCTCTATAGAAAGCTTTCTGTTGTCTGGTGGGCAACATCATGTTTGGACATCCAATGAAATGAGTGTTGGCCAAGTTGTGGGACAGCTGGCTCTTTCATCCAATATACAAGGTTTTTGGGACCATCTGTTACTAGGAAACTGCAGGCCTACCTGATGCTCTCTGTGAGGCTGGAACACCTAAGTCTCTTTGAAGCTGCCTTGTATGTAGGTTTGGAGGAAACACCTGTACCAACCAAGACTCAGGAATAGATGTTGAACTTACCATCTTCAAGATAAATCTTTCACAATGATATTAATTTTATTTGTGTCTGGTGAGTTTGCTCTGAAAATCCACAAAATTTTAAAAGTCACATTATAGAGACATTTTTTGTATTAATATAGTATATAAATTTGTGTTGTGCACAATTTTGAGTTTGTAAAGTACTATTTATTAATTATTCATCTTACTGACTGAGCTGTTTATGCTCTGTTAGTAAATTGTCTCCTATGTCAAAGTCTTCATGGGTCTTCCCCAATTTCTCTTCAATTAGATTTTTTGTATCATGTTTTATCTTGATGTTTTTGATCAATTTCGACTTGAGTTCACTGCACGGTGATAAATATGAATCTGTAATCTTTCTTCAACATGCAGAGATCCAGTTAGACTAGCACCCATTGTCAAAGGTGCTTTCTTTTTGTCACTATATTTATGGTTTTTGTCAAAAACCTAGTGTCCATATATATACGGGTTTATTTCTGGATCTTCAATTCAATATTATTGAAGAATATGTCTATTCCTACACCAATACGATGTAATTCACTTCATCATTGTTCTGTAAAACACCATGATATCGGAATAGTGATATCTGTAGAAGTTCTTTTATTGTACATGACCGTTGTATATGTTCTGAGATATTTGTTTTCAATATGACAATGAGAATTTTTCTTTCAAGATATAATTAATAGTGCTGGGATTCTAATGGGAATTGAATCTGTATATTGTTTTCAATAGTTTGGTAATTAGTACTGTTAATCCTGCCAAACCATGATGGAAGATCTTTCTATCTTTTGATATCTTTACTTTCTTCAGTGACTTGAAGATCTTCTCATATTGGACCTACATTTCCTTGGTTAGAGTTACAACAAGATATTTTTATATTATTTATGGCTACTGTGACGGATATTGTTCATTGATTTTGTTTAGAGCTCATTAATCATTAGGAAAAAAGAGAACTACTAATAAGTTTGAGGTAACTTTTTATCAGTCTACTGGGTTCAGATGAGGGAGTTCGTTGTTGGATTTTTGCTTTTGCTTATTTATATTTCTCTACCATTTACAACTTGTACTCTGACTTATATTTTACAATTTGTATGCCACTTGTCTTTTTAATCTAGGAAAAAACTAAAGTTCTATACTGAATTCATAGAGAGTGAAAAGACTTGTGAAAACTAGGGATAAGCCCCTAATTATTAAGATCTTTAAGTTTCTCTCCCTTTAATTTGAAATTGACTATGGGTTTATTTGTATTGTCTTTCCTTAGATTAGGTATATATAATTTGTCCTTGATATCTCCTAGAAGGTTATCACTAATTGGATTTGATTTTCTCAAAAACCATTTTCAGCATCTACTGAGATGGTCATTTTCTCAAGTTTCTTTATATTACATTAAGAGACATTATTTTCAACTTGTATCTTTGATTTGAGAAAATATACTTGATTATGGAATATTATTTTTTTGATATGTCCTTGTCCAAAGTCAGTTTCCTTCCAAGCAGCCCATTTCCTTGTCATTGGCCAATATCAGATTCCTGCCAGGCAGCCCCAAAAGCTCTCCACATCCCCCTCTTTTTCATAAACCAGACTGAGACTGTTTTAGGTGGTTCTGACAAGAGGATATTTATTTAAATTTCATAAGTGTGATTGTTTTAGATTGGGTTTTACTGCTGTAAATAAACACCAAAACAAGAAAACTCTTTTAAAACACTTAATTCAAGCTGGCTTACAGGTTCTGAGGTTTATTCTAGTATCATTAATGCAGGAACATGGCATTATCTAGCAGGCATGGTGCAGGCAAAGCTGAGAGTTCTACATCTTCATCTAAAAGCTGCTAGCAGAATATTGTCTTTCAGGCAGCTAGTACTTGGGTATTTAAGCCAAACCCTACAGTAACACACCTAATCTAAAAATGGAACACCTAATTTTACAAGGCCATACCTCCTAATGGGGACACTCCCTGGGCCAATAAATCATAACATTCAACTCCATGACCCTCACTGCCATATTCAAACATGAGTATATGAGGGCCATAACTAAATATAGCATAATGCAAAATACACTAACTTAATTTCAAAAATCACCATAGTCTAAAGTAATCTCAACAATTTTAAAAGTTCAAAGTCTCTTCTGAGATTCATCCAATCACTGCAATCCCCAAATCAAAACAGGAAACCAGCTGGACAATCTCCACAATCTGAATATCTTGGCCTGATGTCAAAGCAGTCTTTCAATATCAAATTTTATTTGCAATGTTTTGACTACCACACATGTCTTTCTCCTGGTCTAGATACACTCTATGCTAGCAGTTTTCCTCAGCAGATACCCCACAAATCTGGCATCTTGGTGCCTCCAAGGCAACTTCAATGTTACAGCTTTTTTTTTTTCCAAAGCTTGGGATCCACTTATGGTGTTCTGGTGTCACTTCTTGAGCTCTGCCCTCTGTAACAATCTAAATTCAGGTTGATCCACTCCATTTCTGAAACTCTTCTTGGTGATCATTACATGGTACTGGCATCTACAATAAGCTGGTGTCTTCTGTGGGAACTATACTTCAAAAATAGATACTCAGAGATCCAACTCACAGTTCCAAACATCAACTTCTTTTATTTTTAAACTCGATATATTATTTATTTATATTCAAATGGTATCCCATTTCCCGACTTCCCTTCTGGAATTCCCCTATCCTATCCTCCCTCCCCCTGCTTCTATGAGGGTGCTCACCCACCTGCCAGCATACAATTGCTTCCAACACTGCGGCATAGAGCCTTCCCAGGACCATGGGCCTCTCATCACTTTGATGTCTATCAAAGGCCATCCTCTGCTACACATGCAGCTGGAGCCATGGGACCCTACATGTATATTCTTTGGTTAGTGGTTTAGTTACTGAGAGTTCTGGGTCATGTGGTTAGTTGATGTTGTTGTCCTTCCTGTGTGTTCTTCAGCACATCAGAATTTTCTCTAACTTCTCCATCGGAGACCTCATGCTCAATTCAATGGTTGACTGTGATCATCCACCTCCATATTTGCCAGGCTCTGCCAGAGTCTCTCAGGTGACACATCTTGGCATCTGCAGTAGTGTCTGGGTTTGGTGTCTGTATATGGGATGGATCCCCAGGTGGGGAAGTCTCTGGATAGCTTTTCCTTTAGTCTCTTTTCCACACCTTGTCTCCATATTTCCTTCGGTTAGTATTTTTTCATCCTTCTAAGAAGGACTGAAGCATCCACACTTTGGTTTTTCTTCTTCTTGATCTTAACTTGGTCTGTGAATTGTATCTTGGGTATTCCAAAATTTTAGGCAAATATCCACTCATCAATTAGTGCATACCACATGTATCCTTTTGTAACCTTACTTAGGATGAAAGATTCTAATTCCAAACATGTGATTAAAACTTCATGAAGTCATTTTTTTAATATCTGAGTTATTAGCTCCATTGTGTAAATGAAGAATATTTTCTGTATTCATTTCTGTATTGAAGTACATCTGGGATTTTTTTCCAGCTTTTGGCTATTAAAAATAAGGCTGTGATACACATAGGGGTGCATGTGTCCTTGTTATATGTTGGAGAATTTTTTTGAGTATATGCCCAGGATTGTTATACCTTGTTTCTCAGGTATTTCTATATCCCATTTTCTGAGGAACCTTGAAACTGATTTCTAGAGTAGTTGTACCAGCTTGCAATCTCACCAAAAACAGAAGAGTATTTCTCTATCTACACATCCTCACCAGCATCTGCTATCACCTGAGTTTTTTATCTTACCCATTCTTACTGGTGTGAGGTGGAATCTCAGGGTTGTTTTGATTTGTCTTTTCCTGATGACTAAGGATGTTGAACTTTTCTTTAGGTGATTCTCAGCAATTTGGTATTTCTCAGTTGAGAATGCTTTGTTTAGCTCTGTACCTCATTTGTAATAGGGTTACTTAGTTCACTGGATTCTTAATATCTTGAGTTCTTTGTATTTGTTTGATATCACCCTTTATCAGATGTAGGATTGGTAAAGATCTTTTCACAATCTTTTGGTTGCCATTTTGTTGATTGACTGTGTTCTTTGCCTTAAAGAAGCTTTGCAATTTTATAAGGTCTCATTTGTCTATTGTTGATCTTAAAGTATAAGACAATGGTGTTTTACTCAGGAAATTTTCCTCTGTGCCCATGTGTTAAGGCTCTTCCCTGCTTTCTCTTTTGTTACTTTCAGTGTATCTGGTTTTATTTGGAGATCACAGATCCACTTGGGCTTGATCTTTGTACAGGGAGAAAAGAATAGATTGATTTTCATTCTTCTACATGCTGACCACCAGTTTAATGAGCAACATTTGTTGAAAATGCTGTCTTTTTTCTATTCGGAGGAACTACAAGACTGATTTCCAGAGTAGTTGTACAAGCTTATAATCCCACCAACTATGGAGGAGTGTTCCTCTTTCTCCACATCCTCATTAGCATCTGCTATCACCTGAGATTTTAATCTTAACCATTCTGAGTTGTGTGACATGGAATCTCAGGTTTGTTTTGCTTTATTTTTCCCTGATGACTAAGGATATTGAACATTTTTAAAAATATTTCTCACCCATTTTTTTTCCTCAGTTGAGAATGCTTTGTGTAGCTCTGTATCCCATTTTTAGTTGTGTTATTGGTTTCTCTGGAGTCTAACTTTTTGAGTTCTTTGTATATATTAGATATTAATCCTCTGTCTGATGTAGGATTGGTAATAATCTTTTGCTAAGCTGTCAGTTGCCATTTTTTCCTATTGCCAGTGTCATTTTGCCTTACAGAAGCTTTGTAATTTTATGATGTCAGTGTCATTTTGCCTTACCAAAGCTTTGTAATTTTATGATGTACCATTTGTTGATTGTTGACCATAGAGCATAAGCCATAGGTGTTTTGTTCAGGAAGTTGGTCCCTGGGTCCATGTGTATGAAGATCTTCACCACTTTCTTTTTTACTGTTGTCAGTGTATCTGGTTTTATGTGGAGGTCCTTGATCCACTTGGGCTTGAGCTTTGCAAAGGATATAATAATACATCAATTTGCATTGAACTCCAGTTGAACTAGTACCATTTGTTGAAAATGCTGTGTTTTCCACTGGATGGTTTTGGCTTCTTTGTCAAAAATCAAGTGACCATAGGTATGTGGATTCATTTCTGGGTCTTCAATTCAGTTCTACTGATCTACCAGCCTGTCTCTGAAACAATACCATGCTGATTTTATCACTATTGCTCTGTAATACAGCTTCAAATCAGGGATGCTGATTCACCCAGAATTTCCTTTACTGTTGAGAATAATTTTCACTAAGCTGGGTGTTTTTTTGTTATTCTTAATGAATTTGCAAATTGCAGTTTCTATCTCTATGAAGAATTGAGTTGGAATTTTGATGGAGATTGCAGTGCTTCTGTAGATTGCTTTCAGTAAGATAGTCATTTCTGCTATATTAATCTTGGCAGTACAGGAGCATAGGAGTTCTTTCCATCTTCTGAGATCTTCATCAATTTTTTCTTAAGATACTTGAAGTTCTTGTCATACAAATCTTCCACTTGCTTGATTAGAGTCACACCAAGGTATTTTATATTATTTGTGACTATTGTGAATGGTGTCATTTCCTTAATTTCTTTCTCAACCTGATTATCCTTTTAGTAAAGGTGGGCTACTGATTTGTTTGAGTTAATTTTATGTGCAGTCACTTTCTTTGCATTACCCCTTCAGTCCTGGATCATCAACTGCAACTGATGCTGCACCTTCTCCAATGGCTTTCCACAGCTTCTTGCAATGCTGAGACTCAGCTTCTCTTCAAGACTCTTTGATGCCTTAAAATCTAGTAGCACCTGCATGATTCTTATTCATTACCCTGTACATCTGCAGCACAAGGTACAAACTTGGCCATTTCTGGAACACAGCTTCTTTGTTTTATCAGAAAATGCTTCTGAGAAGATTTCACCTGAGTGATCCTAGTCTCTACTTAATCAGCACTAATTTCTTACCTCCAACTAATCAGTATCAACTGTACCAGTAGTCTCCTTCTCCTCTTGACTACAAAGCCAGAGCCAAATGAGCAAAGCTCCTGAATTCTGTTGCTTCCTGGGTCTGAAATATGGTCCCCTTATTATATTACATTATCAACAGATTTCTGTTTTCAAATTCCATCACTAACTATGCTTAGCTGTGGTGGAACTTACTCTGTAGATTGACTTTGAACTCATGGCTGTCTTCTAAGTTCTGCATTAAAAGGTGTGTACTATAGTATGCCTGGATCTAAAACTTGCTTTGTCCTAGATAGACTTGAACTCACATCTGCTTTCCTCTGTCTCCTAGAAATAATGGCATATACTACCCTTCTTATTCATAAACTTACCTAGGTGGGATCTTGCCCCAAAAGTCCCCAAATATACTTACTTTAATTTAATATCCCTGAGTACAGGATTTCATTTCACTGACTGGTGCCCTTTTAACACTCACATCATATATTTATCATTTTTCCTTTCTAAGCTTGCTATGCTTGTTCAAAATGCTCTTCATCTGACTTAGGGAGAGAACAAAGTTTCTGCTCATCTTTTTTAAGATTTCCTTTCTCAATGCAATTAATTTATATAATCTTACCTTAGTCTCATGTAGATCTCTCAGATGAGGGCAGAAAGCAGCCAAATTGTTCAACAAAATAACACACACACACAGGCACACACACACAGAACCCTCTTGGGTCAGGTCTGTGTCATTCAAATCAATCTGAGCAACCAATTCTTTCATATTCTTACTTGAATAACCCATCTACTCTCAGTTAAAGCTTTCCACTGCTTTCCAAATTCCAAGTTCCAAAATCGACATTCTTCTAGATAAAAGTATGACCAGGCCTATCATAGCAATACCCCAATCTCTGAAAAAAATTTCTGTCTTAGTTTGATATAACTGTGACCTTAGAGGGTCTGCCAGAGTTTGACATATTCTGAGGCAGATGCTCACAGCTAACCAATGAGCAGATCAAGGGGTTCCAATGGAGGAGTTAGAGTGAAGACTGAATGAGCTGAAAGTGCTTATAGCCACATGAGGCAAGAAAATATAACAACCAACCAGAACTCCCAGGGTCTAAACCACCAGCCTGGGAGCACTTAGGGAGGATCCATGACTCTAGCTATATAAGTAAGGGAGGATGGCCCTGTCGGTCATAGGTGCGAGAGGAGATCCTTGGTCCCATGAATGCTGGACACCTTGTGTGGAGGAATTCGAGGGTGGGGACATGGAAGTGTGTGGGGGGTAGGTAGGGGCACATCTGCAGAAAAGCAGGAAGAGGGCAATGGATAGGGCTTTCCTCGGTGGGGGTAGAGTGAAAGACGTAAGGGATAACATCTGAAATAAATAAAATATCCAATAAAAATAAAAGGAAAAAAACCTACATCTGACAGCAGGCTAATATCCAAAAATTATAAAGAACTTGAAAAGTCCAACAACAACAAACCAGATAATACAATTTAAAAATGGGCACATACAGAGCTAAACAGAGAATTCTCAATCTGAGGAATCTCTAAGGCCTAGAAGCACTGAAAGAAATGTTCAAAGTCCTTAGTCATCAGGGAAAGACTAATCAAAATAAAATCTTAAAACAAGTAAAGAGAAGCCACTAGATGTAAGTCCATAGACTAAACTTCAAAAGTGCTTGGTTTCTCAACAGTGCTCCATGAGTAACAGGGCCAAAATGAAAGTACAAATAGTATTTCTAAACATGTTCAAAAGAAAGCAAGTAATGTAAACTAAAATGACAGGGCCATATGTGGTTTAATTAACAATAATCTTTACCATTACCCATTTTCATTCAATGTTTTAGCAGAAAGTGTTTTCTTGAACATAGATTAAATAACCTAATATGGCTGTTTATTGCTTTCTGAGAATCATTTAATTGCCTGTAGTTCTTTATGTACTGTCTCATGAGCTGTCCACGTTGACAGAAGCATGTATATATTACTGCTTGGTTTAGGTCATATTTAGACAATCATGTTAATGATATATAATTTTACAAGTATTTGCTTCCTGTTCAAACATACAAACTCTTACCAAGCGTCCTGGTTTAATGGCTCTTAGAACTTTCTGCCTCAGCTTTACCAACTAACACCGAGTCTTTGCTTTTTAGTGTGTTGCAAATATATCACTTTTGATTGATCTTCACAATGCTGCATTTTGAGTGGTTGTGATTTTCTTAATGATCTGGATCTGTTGCAAAGAAACATTCTTTCATGAGTACAGGAAACAAGATTTATGTGTGAAAATGAACTTCACTATTTAGAATATTTAGAAAACATTTTGTGCTTAGGGCAAGACCCAGTAGCTGTCAGTACTTAGCAGAGAAGAGGTAATAAGGATGAAAATAAGAAGTGAGTTGGGACATCTTATCCAGGAGAATCTTGCAACCTTGACTGCCTGGCAGAGTTCCCTTTTAATTTAATTATATGAAATTCTATAGGTAGAAATTAATTCCTTTTTTATTGTGTTTTGTTTTGTTTCATAATTCTTTTCTATTTATCTTTCATAAAGAAAAATAGCTTTTGCTCCAGTTATTCCAGACACACATGAATACCAAGCTGCACATCTGCTACACATGTGCTGGGAGGCTTAGGTTAAGCCCATGTATGTGCCTTGGTGAGTAGTTCATTCTCTGATAGGCCTATGGGTCCAGCTTAGTTGACTTTTGGTGGAATTCCTATATCCTTGGGACTGCCAGTCTTTCCTAATATTCTTTGATAAGAGTCTCCAATCTCCATCAACTGTATGGCTGTAGGTGACTGTATCTGTGTGAATCATCTGCTGGGGGTAAAACTTCAGAGCAAAACAGAGGGGGAATGCGGAGGGGAAAGAAAGGTTCAGTATCTATCAGGTGTTAGAAATGACAGGTGAGATGACTAGATGGCCATGTATGCAACTGATATGGTTAAGGAGGTGGGTGGGCATCTCAAGTTCAATTGTATCAATGACCTCAAAAAAAAAAAAAAAAAAAAGTACACTAAATCTCATAGAGGAGAAAGAGGGAAAAATTTTTGAATGCATTAGTACAGGAGACAATTTCCTGAAGAGAAAATCAATGGCACAGGCTCTATGATAAAAAGTGATAAGTGGAATATCATGTAATTGCAAAGATTCAGTAAGGCAAAGGACAGTGTCAAAAGACAAAACATAAGAGTACAGATTGTAAAGGGACCTTCACCAACCCTACATCTGAAAGGGGGAAATATCCAAAAATTATAAAGACCATAAATAATTAAACACCAACAACCCAAATAACCCAAATTTAAATGGTCACACACAGAGCTAAACAGAGAATTCTCAGCAGAAGAATTTCAAGGGTCAAGAAGCACTTAAAGAAATGTTAAAAGTACTTAGTCATTAAAAGTTAAAATGTTAAACTCTGGAAAAGGAAAATCTAAATAAACTCTTATAACAAAGAAAGTGAAGCCACTAGGTTAAAGTCCACAGACCAAACTTCTTAAGTACTCAGTTTCTCAACAGTTCTCCATGATTAAATATGTCAAAATGAAAGTACATATAGTATTCTAAATATGCACAAAAGTAAGTAAGCAACATAGACTCAAATGACATGCCCACATGTGGTTTAATGAACAATAATCATTATCACTGCCTATTTTCATTCAAATATTTAGCAAAATGTATTTTCTTCAACATAAATATCTTATATGACTGTTTATTGCTTTCTGAGAATTATTTGTTTGTAGTTCTTTATTCATTGTCTCCTGAGCTGTCTACATTGACAGCAGCATGTATATATTGCTTCTGTGGGGCAGGTCATATAAAGATAGTCATGTTAATGATATTTTCTATAATTTTACAAGTAGCTGCTTCCTATCCAGAGATACATACTCTTACCAAATGTCCTGGTTTAATGTCTCTTAAATTTTTCTGCCCCCTTTTTACCAGTTAACTATGAGCCTTTGTTTGTTAGTGTGTTGTGATTATATCAGTTTTACTTTGATCTTCACAATTCTGCATTTGAGTAGTTGTGGTTTTCTTTAATGATCTTGATCTATTTCAAAGATACATTCCTTTGAGGAGGACAGGAAACAAGATTTATATGAGAACATAAACGTCACTATTTAGAAAGTTTAAAAAAATGTTGTGCTTGAGGCATGCCCAGTAGCTGACAGTAATTAGCATAAAGGAGTTAATGAAGATGAAAGAAATAAGTGAATTAAACATTGTATTCATGAGAATATTGCAAACTTGACTACCTGACAATCAGAGTTCATTTATAATTTAATTATATGAAACTCTGTAGTTAGAGATGGATTCTTTTGCTTGTTTGTTTGATTTGTTTTGTTTTATCAATCTTTTTATTAATCTTGTTTTAACTTTTAATTATTCACTATAGATAATGCTCACTGCCACTCCCAGTCACCCTCTCCCACAATCCCTCTCACACTCATCCTCCCACTCTCTTCTGCAAAGGTGTGGACACCCTGGCTATCTTCCCACCTTAGCACTTTCAGTCTCTACTAGGCCAGACAAAGTGGTCCACCTAGAATAACATATCTCAAATATATGCAACATCTTTTGTTCCAGTCATTCCAGACTCACATGAACACCAAGCTGCTCATCTACTATACATGTTTGGGGAAGCCTAGGTTAAGGCCTTGTGTGTTCTTTGGTTGGTGGTTCCTTCCCTAAGAGCCCCATAGATCAGGTTGACACCATTAATCTTCCTGTGCAGTTCCTATCCCCTTGGCTCCTGCAGTCCATCCTCTTATTCTTCCATAATAGTTCCCAATCTCCATCCACTGTATGACTGTACATGACTTTATCTGTGTGGGGAGTAACCTTCAGAGCAAAACAGAAGGGAGATGAGGAGGGAAAAGTGGGTTTTAATATCAGGTATTGGAAAGACAGGTGAGATGGCTAGATGACCATGAAAATGAATGGAAATATGCAACTGATGGGTTGAGGGTCATCTCCAGGAAGGAACCAGATCTGGAATAACAGAAGAACTCAATAATCAATGAGGTTTACCTTATATGTGACTCACTCAGTTGGGGATAGGAAACTTGAAGAGGCTACCTCCTGTTCTCAGGCAGGAACCCAAGTAATTCAAGCCAAACTATATACTTTTTACAGAAATGCAGAAATAGGGCATGTAGCAGAGATTAGGGAATGATCATCTAGTAACCAGCCCAAAATGAGAGCCATCCATGGGTAAGCACCAATCGTTGACTGTACTAAAGATATTCTGTTGTACTTGTAGACAAGAGCATGTTGTGCTCTGAGTGGTTCTACCCAGCAGTTGACTATATTTTTTTTTTCCAAAAGATAGATTGTATCACTTTTTTACTAACACAGGTGTTCTGACTTTATCTCAGTTATAAGTTTTTATGTATAGTAATCACTGATAAACTGTTATTGAACACAGTTTTCAATTAAAATAATGCCTAGTGTCATAAGTTTAGTCTTCATTGATAAACCATGATAGAATATAATTATATTTTCCAATTATTTCCCTCAGCAAACACAAATCACAACATTTAAGAATATGACTGCATATTTTTCAAAGCATGAGAGCCATTCCCTGGCAGGGACAAAATTTGTGCACAGAGTAAAGAAAGGTTGAACAGGGAATGGCACAATTGGAATCCATTCTATGAGCAGGCATCAAACTCTGATTCTATTAGTGAAACAAATCAGTGCTTGAAGATAGGAGCCTGCACAGCCTGGTACAAGTCCACAGACACATATTTAGCAGAATACTGCCTTGTCTAGTCTCAGTGAGCAAGAAGGGGCCTAACTTTGTGTAGATTATATGCATCAAGAAAGGAAGATGCCTGTAGCAGGAAGACCACTGTATCAGATATAATGGGGAGGGGGAATGAGGTGAAGAAGTCTTAGAAGGGAGATCAATAGGGGAACATCTTTTGGTATGTAGATTACAAAATAATATTTTTTAAAAAAGGATCTAGAGGCATGTTTTCCAAAGGCATGACAGCCCATTCTCAGTCTGTGAGCTTTTGAGGTTTCAAGGCAGAAGACATAAGTAAAATCTTCAAGCTAGGGTGGGAAGTTTGCATGTCAACTGGTTCATTATCAAGTTTTAATGGCCAAAGTATCAATTGTCATTTAGGCCTAAGAAAAACCTTAAGACCAATGCTGCCATCATTATTTTTCACTGACATAATACAGTGTTTATTTTTTTGTATCTTAGTAAAAGTTCTTTATTTGTCTAATATTAGTCTTTAGTTGTTTCTTGAACAATAGATGCTACAGTGGCCCTTTGTAAGCTAACTTCTCTAAGAATGAGAGGTCCTAATATTTTGGTGTTTTGTTTGTTTGTTTTTAAATCATTCTTCCAAATTATTCTTTTTCCATTAGTATAAGCACTATATGAGGGAGTATTAATGCCGGGCAGTGGTGGCGCATGCCCAGCACTTGGAAGACAAAGGCAGGCAGATTTTGAGTTCGAGGCCAGCCAGGTCTACAGAGTGAGTTCCAGGACAGCCAGGGCTACACAGAGGAACCCTGTCTACAAAAAAAAAAAAAAAAAAAAAAAAAAAAAAGGAGTATTAATGCAAGTCATTTTGACAATGTTGATGTATTTTTTACTGTAGAGGCATACCATATGTGACACCCCCAACATCATATGCCATGTAATTGCTGAGTGCATAGTAATAAAAAGGCTTCTATTTTGATATTGGTGTACCTTCTTGAGCCCTATCAATCTTTTTGAATTTTTCAATATTTATTTTGTTCTGATTATTTTCTTCCTTTGTAAGTCCAAAAGCAGATTTTCCTAAAATATCTTGAAATCATTTCATCATAGGGAGACCTATGTCATATTTAGGTGTGTCACAATCTCCACAAGGAAAGGGGATCACCAAGTAGATCCAAATAAGGATATTTTCCTAAAGCAGGATAAGTAGTATACTTAGGAAATTTCTGGCGAAGCTTAGAAAAGTACACATGGAAGGTGGAATAAATGATTCTTAAGAAATTTTCCACCAATCTAATACCCTCAAGTTTTACAAATAATAAAAGCATTCCTCAAGCCTGCAACATGAGGAGATCAAGAAAAAAAGAAGAGAAAAACAGTTGATCATGATCTTAACATAGAGGTCTGCTTTATTGGATCTTTATCAAACAACTGTGCTGGCTTTTTGACTTTCACTGTTCCCATTAGATATGGGTGTACCAATACTCTTTTAGTAGATATGGGAAGTATATGTTTCCATCAAGATGAATGGTATTTCTGCCAAGGGTAGACATCCCATGAAGATTTCAAATAAAGACATGGTTTCCATTCAGTTGAGCTGGCCATCAGAGAAATGGGAAAATTATCAAGAAAATCTTCAAAAGATTTAGCCAACGATATAGTTATAAGAGCAAAGATAGACCACGACTAAGAAAAAAGTCATATGCTATAATTCTAACAATATTATATTTGTTTCCTTTCATATAACATTGGAGACACAAAAAGATTATTTTAAGTATAATATCTATTGTTTTCACAAAATAATAATGAATCATGGAGAAAATAGTAGTTATAAATAGAAGGTTATAAGAGAATTTTTATTTTGATTGAGAATTTATACCAATTTACAAAAGTGATCTGTCCACTGAACACCCAGCTGATACCCTGTTCTGAAAGGTATCTGTACTCCCCCTGAAACCTATGCTCTGGTGCCATTCCCTTCCCATTTCCTGCCTTTTTTGTGTTTATAACCTCTGTGTAAATAAGCAAATTATGATGTGATTTAAATAAATAAATTAATTAATTAAAAAAGAAATTAATAAAAAAGAAAATTAAATGAATAGAAACCAAATGAACAATTTATATGTAAAAAAGAAATACAAAAATTCAACATGAATAAGTTGTGACACTAACAATTCCCACATAAGTTAATATACCAGAAAGGGGAATATTAAATAATATATGTGTTAATGTCAAATTTTTATGCCGGTGGGGATAGTCAGCTAACTTTCAAACAGCTAGACATGTCACAAACTTTGTCAAACTATGAATATAGGCTTCAAGTTGATTGTTATGGTTGACTCATATTTCACTTTGGGTAATAAAATATATTTCTAAATGAATTCTTTACACTAAGTTATTATACAAATGATAATGTCATGAACTAGAATTTTACTACATTACAAAAGATTTCATTTAAAGTATGACAATTTGTGACTTCAATATAAATACATAAATTGAAACAGACCATTATAAATTAATTAAATGCCTTTACATATATCATGTTGTTCATTTCAATCATAGTATATTGAAGATTAAATATATAAGAAATTTACCTATTACTTATATGACAATTAAGTTTTTACTATGATTTATTAATAGACATTGTATAATTAAATTACAATGGACTTTATGAACTAAATGATTTTTTCTATTTCAGGAAGAAAGAAGAAGAAGATGAAGTTCAAAAAATAAAACAGTAAATGAAAAGGAAGTGTTTATACCAAGGAAGGATACAAACATGTGACCTGACCTAGTAATGGAGACATAAGGTCTTAGACTTAAAGAAGGTGAATCACCAGAACAAATGTGGTTTTCAAACATGGAAAATAAATGGCTTTCATACTATATAATACTATAATACCTTTGGATAAAGAATAAAACCAAATAAAGTTGTATTCATACTATCATTATATTACGTATGTTAAAATGACATTTGAATGATCCCTTTTATGAAGTTGTTAACATTAAAGGTAAGCTTATTGTTTCAACTATATATTAGGAGAATTATTCCTTCTAGAATGCATTTTTTTTCTAATATGATTAAACGAATTCTTCTCTGGTCTCATCAAGATAATGTAACACTTGGGACCAAATATGAAGGCAAGGAGAGCTGTGCTGGAAGCCAAGATAGAAAAGACTTCCATAGCCACCATGACCTTCCCTTTAGTGCTGTGGTAAACAGGAAGAAATGTGACCCATACACAGAAGAACACCAACATGCTGAAAGACAGAAATTTGGATTCGTTGAACGTATCAGGCAAGTTTCGAGACAAGAAGGCCATGCTATAACTCCCAAGGGCCAAGAAACAGAGGTATCCCAGGACAGAGTGGAAGGCCACAGCTGAGCCCTTGTTGCACAAAATGATGATGTGCCCATGTTCAGTATGAGCATCTTGGTCAATGAATGGTGGTGATGTTGCCATCCATATTCCACAAAGAAGAAGCTGGATCAGGGTGCAGATAGGAATGATGTAGTTTGGACCCCTTGATATCATTAGCCACCTTACTATTCTTCCTGGAAAACTGACCTTAAAGGCAAGGATCACAGTAATAGCTTTGGCCAACACAGTGGCAAGTGCCATAGTGAATGCAACTGCAAAGGTGGTCTGCTGAAGGATGCAGGAGGCTGTGTTGGGCTGACCAATGAAGTTCAAAGAACACAGGAAACAGAAGGTGAGTGTGATGAGCAAAATGTAACTCAGAGCTCGATTATTGGCCTTGACAATAGGAGTGTCTCTGTGTTTCACAAAGATCCCTATAACAAAGGCAGTGAGTGCAGATAAGCACAAAGCTATGCTGGCTAGAGCCATCCCCAAGGAGTCTTCATAGGACAGAAAGCTCACAGATTTTTGGTAACAGTTGTTCTTCTCTCTATTTGCATTGTGACTCTCTGGACACTTCACACACTGGTCTACATCTAGTCAGAAATATAAGTTATCATGAGATCAGGAGTCCAGGAAATGGTGATTCCTTTTATTCGGAGACATTTTTAACTACAGGGACTGTCACAGATGTCACTGTACTTTGTTTTCTCAGGGACAAAGTACTTAGTATACTGGCATGCGTAAGTATATATTTATAAACTAAACTTGTTCCTTACATATATCTTTTCATATTTGTTTTCACATATAATAGGATTTGATCCTATCCTTATTTAACTAGTACCATCACATTCCTTCCCTTCCCTCTGTTTTTCTTACAACTCAATGTGCTCTCTATCTCCACCTTTACATTTTAATAACCAGTTAGTCCATACAGTAGAACAAGTGTATGTAAAAGTCTGAATGGCTTCAGTGGGAAAACATGTAAACTTTCAACTCAACCTTTGTTAAGAAAAGTATTGTATGTTTTCAGGTACCTATTAACTTCCAGTAAATTCCTTAGCTGTAATTTTAATTGTACTAGGTTAATGACTCTGTTTTTTTTTTTTTTCATACATACTACCTTTAATGATAATGCTTTAAATCTTTTAAAAGTAGTTAGAATACTAAATTACATTGCAAAAACCTACTGTGGCCTTGAAAGTACTCAAAATTCACATATCATATTTAATTTAAACATGTGAAATCTAGAGTAAAGAAGGTAATGTCTGCAAAACTTTTCAGTTTATACATACTTATATGTGAATCCTAAATTTACTTTTTTCACTAGAATTCTTTGTGTTTTGAAATTCTCTTCATTCTCTGCTGTAGTTTAAGGAATAGATCCTATTTCATTAGATAGTGCACAAAAGTTGTCGAATAATATGTTTTCATAACTTTGTAGTAAGCATGTAGTTTCAAATAGAATATTCTTAGAAGATGTGAGGGATTTTCAAAAAATATTATAATATTTTGCTCTGGAACTTTTAAAATTTTTGCATATATCATCACTAACATAAAAAAGATGGACCAAGATTAATAAATTACATTGTCTCTGTACTATATTTTGAATATGCTTGGCCCAGAGAGTGGCACTATTTGGACATGTGCTTTTGTTGAAGCAAGCATGTCACTGTGGGAGTGGGTTTTGAGGCCCTCATCCTACAAGCCTGGACATCACTCTTTTTCTCGAAGTTTTCACCTAAAAATGTAGAACTTTCAGCTCCTCCTGTGCCATGTCTGCCTGGATGATGTCATGCTCCCAACTTGAAGATAATTTACTGAACTTAAACCTGTAAGCCAGTCCCAATTAAATGTTGTCCTTATAAAAGTTGAATTTCTCAAAGTGCTTGTTAAAAGCAGTAAAACCCTAACTAAGAGATAAGGTATTACCACGAGTTTGGGATTGTTATGATAGACTTGACCATTGTTTTGGTTGGAAGAATGTAGATTTTGAGATTTTGGATGGGGAAAGCAGTAGAATGCTTAAAGTTGGACTTAATGGGTGATCCCTGTAGGAATATGGAAGCCTTTGTTGCTGAGTGTGATTTGAAATGTTCAAGCCTAGCTCTAGAGGTGTCTGTAGAAAAGAACTTTCATTTGGGGCTGTTCTTGTGATACTTTGGTGATGCATGTGGCCGCCTTTGCCTTTGTCTAAAAACCCTAACTGAGGATTAGATAAAGAGATTTATCTTAACTGAATTGATCAGGGAACCCCAAAAAGCTGAACAGAGACTTTTATCACTTGTTAAGTCTCATGAAGAATATTTTTATACAAGCTTAGCTAGCATAAAAGTAAAAATATAAAGGATATGGTTCAAGTAAAAATAAAGGGGTACGAGGAAATGAAATGAAGCTGGATCATATGTACAAAGAAAGAATTAAGAGAGTTGTGATCTCTGGGCAAGATCTAACCTAACCAAACTTATTGTTTATATTTGCAGTTGAAAAAGGAATACTTTTTGAGTTTTAATCTTGAATGAACTATAATCTAGAAATAGAGGGCAAATTTGTGATTCAGACCTTGAGGATGGAAAATACAGGCTTTTGACCATGATCATGGGGAACAGTAGCCATGAAAAGCTTAGGCTAAGGAATGGTGGTTCACTCCTTTAATCCCGAGAAACAAAGACAAGCAGACGTCTGAGTTTAAGGCCAAGATGTGACACAGCAAGTTCTAAGTAGAGACATGATTAAATCCAAGTGTAATACATGCACTACATTTCAACATTTTGCAGACAGAGCCATGCATATTTTTAAGTTCAAGGTCAATCTACAGAGCAAGTCACAGGACAGTCAAGCTTATGCAGTTAGAAAGTTGTAAACTAAAAACAGGTAATAGAACAAGGTGGAGCCATATTCTAGCCCCAGTAAGTAGCTGAACTCAGCAATATTGGTCATGTGGCTCTGGCTTATGAGTCAATAAGAGAAAGATACTACTGGAAAAATTGATCCTGGTTAGCTGAATCTAAGAAATTAGCAATAATTATGGGTAGACCAGCATCACTGAGTTGAAATCATCTGCAAAGTGTTTTCTGAGCGTACAAAGACGCTGTTTTTCAGATATAGCCAAGGTTATACTTAGTGCTGCAGCTGGACTTGATCTTATAGTCACCCAGATAGTACTGGTTTTGACAGTATGAATGGGTCATGGAGAGTAGCAGACATTTGGCACAAGGAGAAGCCAAACAATGCCATTGATGAATGAAAAGCCTCAGTTGCAGTTGATGGCCTAGGACTGAAAGTGTCATGCAAATAAGGTGAGGCTCAGCACCATGAAGAGAGCCTATGAAAGACTGTTGGTGAAGCCCAGCTACAGTGGAAGAATCAAGTGTACTGGAGATACCAATAGCATAGGATGATCACCAAAGTTACCAGCAACAGTAGAGTGGAGTCAACTAGAGTGTGTTACAAAGGGCAGAACTAGAGAAATATTGCAAGCTTTTGGAGAAGCCTAAAAATTATGTGTGGATCCTAGACATAGAACAACAATCTATAATGCTGAAGTTACCTTGGAAACTCCAAAATGTTCAAGATTCCGGAGCCAAGGGTTATCTGTTGAGGAAAGCTGCTAACAGGGATTGGGACTAACCCAGGAGAAAGATGTTTGCTACACTTAACAAAGATCAAAAAGGAGTAGTAATCTGAAGATTTCCTTGACATCAGACATCGAGATACAGAATTTGTAGTTTGCCTAGCTGGTTTGTGTATTGCTTTGGGCATTACAGTTAACAGTTGAATGGATGTCAGAAGGGACTGTGAACTTGCATTTTTATCATTGTTGAAACAGTTATAGACTTTGTGGATGTTAAAAATTAGACAAAATATACTTTTAAAAAATTCTATGCCTAGGTATTGCTTCCATAGACTCAAGTGTTTAAACAAGACTATGGGATACAGATAGTATGTGTGGCCTTATTGAAGCAAATGTATCATTGTGGGCATGGGCTTTAAGACCCTTGTCTTACATTTCTCAAAGCCATTCTTTTACTAGCGGCCTTCAGAAGAAGATGTAAAATTCTTAGCTCCTGCTGCATTATGCCTGACTGGATGTTGCCATGCTCCTAACTTGATGACAATTGTCTGTACCTCTGAATTAGAAAGGAATCCCCAGTTAAACATCCTTATAGAAGTTCCTTTTGTCATGGTGTTTGTTCACTGAACTAAATCCCTAACTAAGACAGTGAGTTACACAATATTTCTATATTTCTTAAAATATAATTGAAAACCAGAATGTCAATTTTATTTAACTAATAATATTGAACTGATATTTTAACATATAAAAGATAGCATTACCTTACTATTCAACTTTCTATCAGCAATATTTTCAAATTTACAGTATTTTGCATTTCTTCGAGCTGCATACTCTTACACAACATAATTAATTAAAAGACACTGGTCAGATTTGTTCCTAGTGTGTGAATGACTGTTATAATGCATACACAGGAGACATTCAAAAATTAACTTTATATATTCGTGTGTGTGTGTGTGTGTGTGTGTGTGTGTGTGTGTGTGTTGACAGATTTCATTTGGGTGAAATTTTGATAGTATAAGTTATTATTATCAAAAGTTGGTATTAAAAGAAGAGAATGTGGACACTTCATAGAATCAGTAGCCTACATAAGAAGTTGAGAATTGTTTAAAATATGTGAAAACTTGTGTTGGAATTTTGATGAGAATTTCATGGAATCTGGGAATTGCTTTTGGTTCGATGGCCATTTCCACTATGTTAATTCTACTGATCTATGAGCAAGTTAGATCTTTCCAGCTTCTGATATCTTCCTCAATTTCTCTTTTCAGGGACCTGAAGTTTGTGTCATACTGATTTTTCACTTACTTGGTTCTAGATACATGATGCTGAATATATTTCTGTTTATTGTGAATGGTATTGTTTCCCTAACTTCTTCTCAGACCTGTTATTGCCTATGTATAGGAGGGTACTGATTTATTTGACTTAATTTTGTATTCAACCCCATTCTTGAATGGTTATATCAGCTGTAGTAATTCTCTCTTTCAGTATTTTGAGGATGCAAAGATGGTTCAATATACAAAACTTCATTAATGAAATCCACTATATTAAAAAAAAAAAAACGTGAACTGGACCATGGTGGCGCATGCCTTTAATACCAGCACTTGGGAGGCAGAGGCAGACATATTTCTGAGTTCAAGGCCAGCTTGGTCTACACAGTGAGTTCCACAACAGCCAGGACTATACGGAGAAACCCTTCCTCGAAAAACCAAAAAAAAACAAAAAAACAAAAAAACAAAAAACCCTCAATGAAAATGACATGATCATCACATTAGAAGCTGAAAACATATATGACAACATATAACACCCCTCCACATTAAAAGTTTTAGAGAGATCAGGAAGTAAATGTCCTTATGTAAACCGAGTGTAAGCAGTGGATGGCAAATCATGCCCCAACATCAATTAAATAGAAAGATACTTGAAGCAATCCCATAAATTAAGAGATAAGACAGGAATGCACACTCTCTCCATATAGAAATAAGACAACACTAATAGATTAAGGGAACACAAACTTGAAAAGAAATAGTCAAAGCATCAGTATTTGTGGATGATATGGTAGTTTACAGAAGTGACCTCCAAAAATCTACTAGAATCCTTCTACATATAATAAATAATTTCAGAAAAGCAGCTGAATAATTAACTCAAACAGATTAGCAGACTTCCTCTAAACAAAGGATAAACAGGATGAGAAAAAGGTAGAGAGACAGCACCTTTCACAATAGGCATAAATAGTATAAAATATATTGATGTAAATCTTACCAAGCAAGTGGAAAATCTGTAAGACAATAACTTCAAGTCTTTTATGAAAGAAATTGAAGAAAACTTCAGAAAATGGAGAGAACTCCCATGCTCACATATAGGTAGGATTAACATAGTAAATATGGCCATTCTACCAAAAGCAATCAACAGATTCAATGCAATCTCCATCCAGATTACAACACAATTCTTCACAGACATTGAACGAACAATTCTCAATTTTATAGGGAAAAAAAAAAGCTCAGGATAGTAGAACAATTCTTAACATGTAAAGAACTTCTGGAGTAATTATCACACCTGACCTTGAGCTGTGCTTCAGAGCAATAGTGATAATGACGACACTGTATTGGTAAAGAGATAGATAGATCAAACGATGAAATAGAAATGAAGACCCAGAATTAAGCCCACAAATATATGGACACTTTAACTTTGACAAAGAAGCCAAAATAATACAATCGAAAAAACAAAGCACATTCAATGGTTGGTTCAGGACTAATTAATAGTTTGTATTTAAAAATATGAAAATAAATTTATATTTATCACATTTGCACAAAGTTAATGTCTAAGTATATCAAAGTACTCAGCATAAACCAGAGATTGTACAACTGATGAGTCTCTAAGGGCTAAAAAGCACTTAAGAAAATAAGTCATTAGTGATCAGTGAAATGCAAATCAAAATGACCCTGAGATTCCACCTTACACCAGTTAGAATGGCTAAGATAAAAAACTCAGGTCAGAGTATATGCTGGCAAAAATATGGAAAAAGTGGTACAGTCCTTAATTGCATTTGGAATTCCAAACTGGTACAACAAATCTTTAAATCACTCTGACAGTTCTTCAGAAAACTGGAAATAGACCAACCTGAATAGCCACCTAAACTACTTTTGAGCATGTATCCAAAAGATATCCAACCGTATCACAGGGGCACATTGCTATATTCATAGTAGCCTTATTTGTAAGAACAATAAGCTGGAAGCAACCTAGATGTCCTCCAACTGAAAAATGGATACAGAAAATGTGGTACATTTACACAATGGGATATTGCTCAGTTATTAAGATCAAAGGCATCATGAGTTTTGAAGGAAAATAGATAAACTACAAATATTATCCTGAATGA
>JAJTUV010004228.1:0-34599 GCA_021653895.1 Mastomys natalensis | reverse complement strand
AACAAACAAAACCATACTCAATTCAAAATAAGCAAAGGATGTTGACATTTCCCTAAAGAAGATATATAGTTGCCAATCAGCAGTTATCAATGATGGATGAAATGTAAATCAAAACTACAAAGAAACACTGCCTTGTGCTCATTAGGTGGTTTTGATTTAAAAAAAAAAGAAACTTAGATGTGTTAGAGAAGAAATGGAGAAATTGAAACTTTTGAAAATGTTAGTGAGGTATAAAATGGTACTTATTGTGTTATATAAAATAGTACGGTTGTTTGTTAATAAAATTTATTAACAATACCTATATAAAATTAGTATTTGTGGAAACATGTCCAATGCTTTTAAGGTAGGGACTCAAAGAAATGTAACCTCCCTTTCATAGCCATATTATTAACAATTAGCAAAAACATGAAAGTAAACAAAATCCCCATTGGCTGACAGCTCCTAAGCAACACATGGGAAAAATGTGACATTACATCTTCTTCAACACTGAAAAGAAAAAAAATATTCTTGTTTAAAAAATATTTATTTATTTATTTATTTATTTATTTATGTGACTACTCTGTCCCTATCTTCAGACACACCACAGGAGGGCATCAGATTCCGTTGCAGATGGTTGTGAGCCACAATGTGGTTGCTAGGAATTGAACTCAGGACCTAGAGCAGCCAATGCTCTTAACCACTGAGCCATCTCTCCAGACCCAAGGAAAAAAATATTATTAAATGTACTACAATATGGAAGAACCTTCGAGATTTACCAAATAAAATACTACATAATTTCATTTATAGGAGATACTTGGTGAAAACTAAAGAGGCAAACATTAGAATAAGATCACTGGGATTGGAGGTAAAGATGACTGAGAAGTTTGGTTAGTGAGTACATAATTTTAGGTTTTATTTATTTTCCTTTATTAATTTTTGTTGATGGAGGGGATCCTGCATGAGTATTTCTGTGTCATATCTCAAAATCTTCTACGTTGTTTCTTGAGACAGGACTGGGGATTCAAGAGGTTACCATTTTTAGTTTTATAAGAAGAGAAGGGGTTGAGGCAATATATAGTGGTGGTAGCTGTACATTAGGAGTATATTTCACATTGCTGAAGCCAACATTTTAAATGCTCAGAATAACTAAGTACCAAGACTTATTCTGTAGGAGGATTCCCCACAAGTTCAAGGCCACCCTGGGGTATGTCCTAAGTCCTCTGCCAGCATGGGCTATAGAATGTGATTCTATCTTTAAAAAACTATAGGCAAGAGAAATTTTCATCACTTCATATAAATGAAACTAAGCACAAGACTCAGAGTCAGAAGAGGTTCCAAGGACTCTTCTCTGTAATGGGCATGCAGCAAGCACAGATACAACAGGGCATAAAGGATAGCAATCCCTTACCAATCCCTTATCAATATGCAAAAACTAATCCCTCAAAATATTAGGTATAGAGAATCATGTTAGGTTTGTATGATGGAAATTTGATAGTCATTAAAAATGGGAGCCGGCAAGATGTCTCAGCAGATAAAAGCACTTGCCACCAAGTCTAAGGATCTGAGTTCAATCCTCAGGAACCAGATGGTGGAAGGAAAGAAGCAACTCCTACAAGCTGTTCATTGACACACACAAATGTGCCCTGGCATGCACATTCCCATAATGAATACACCGAAACAACTGCAAATGCCAAGCGTGGTGGCACACACATGCACATTTAGAGTCTACTCTTCAGGAAGTTGAATAAAGGAGTTGGAGAACAGTCTGGGCAACATGTCAAGACATTCTCATAAAATTTCAACCATGAAAATGATGCTGCAGAGCTTCCTGTAATATGGAGGAAATAATTATACAAAACTGAATGTGAAATCTTTCATAAAATACTGTCCCCTTCATGGTTGAAAAAAAAGCAAGGTTAAAAAATGGAAATAAATAACTAAAATATTAAAAGTAGTCTCTATTGGAGAGGAAAAATGGACCACAATATGAATTCTAGAACTGAAAATGAAGAAAATGAAGCCCGTTCGCTATTAACCCAGGCTAGATGGAGGTGACAGCTGTGTAAGTGAACCTGAAGGCAGATTCAGACAAACTGTCACACTCTGAACAACAGAACCAACTCGAATCCCAGCACTTGGGAAATGACATCAGCCTAGCCTATACATCAAGATCTTGTCTTAAAAACTGAGCATACTGGTGCATGCCTCTCACCCACACATTAGAGATGCAGAGGCAGGGAAATTTCTATGAGTCCAAGACCAGCCTACTCTACACATAGACAGTCACAGATCAGCTAAAGAGACTGTTTCAGAGAACAGAACAAAAGACCTAGTCTTTAAAAAAAAAAAAAACATAATGAAGAAGAAAAATGAATGATTGTGTTTTGCTTGTTTTCTGTTTTTTATTGTTTTGTTTTCTGATGTTGTTTTTGGTTATTTTTTACAACACTGTTTCTCTGTGCAGCTCTGGCTGTCCTGGAACTTACTCCATAGACTAGACTACCAGCTGAATTGTTTTTGGGTTTTTTTTTGTTTGTTTGCTTATTTGTTTTTTGCTTATATTTTTTTTTAATGAGTAAAACTTGAGGGGCTGCCGTGTGACAGAACTTTTCCCATCACACACCAAAATATAGAGGATCAGCAGAGGTGAACCAGTGGGTTGGTTGTATTGCGGTTACTTACAGGAATATGGGTGAGAGGTCACTTACAGAAACAGATTAGACTGAAAGCCCACCCCAGCATGGTGACAGCTCACAAAGCTGGGGACCTGGAGCTCACTGCACAGCCTGCAGGCAGCTCAACTGGCTGGAGCCCTTCCTTTTCAAGTGCTCAGATGGGATAAACCTCTTGCAGTCCCCTTTGCTGAGCTCTGCTTCTTCTGGCCAGCCTGTCTGGTCTGAGAGCTTTCTTTGCAGCTTGTTGTGTCTGAGAGTAACTCTCGAGGGGCCTTTATTGCTTACTCATGCTGGGGAGGGACCTAATGAATCTGGTTAGTTTCAGAGACTTTGGGGTTGTTTATTTCTGCCTAAGGGAGCTTCCCTGGGGGTAGAATGTTCCACCCTCAAGAAAACCGCTACACAACAGATACTTTTCAAATAACCTATGCACTGAGAAACTCCAACAGGAGATGAACAAGAGTTCAAGGAGAAAAAAAACAAAAAACAAAAACAGATAACAAGGCAAAAGAAATTTTTGAATAATGGTGCCTCACATTCTCCCAAATGCATAAGATATAGATTTAAGAAGCCTGTTACCTAAACAGGATAAACATTAATAAAATTGTACTTACAAATAATATTGGTATTATTATTTTGAATAAAAACACACAAATATATAAATACACAGGTACATACTTGTACTCATGTAATCCTGTATATAAAAATAGCAGAAATATGAATACAAAATCAAAGCAATTCACTGAAAAATAACAGTAAATAGATTGTAAATATCTCTATACATTCCTTAAGAAGGAAAACAGAAGAACCCTTTCTAAAAGCCACATAGTTCCGAGTTCTGTTTGTGGCAATAGACCCAGAAATAGCAACAATAGGCACCACACACACTCAGAGTGTGGTATCTGGCTAGTATTTTCCATTCCAGATTTTTAGTTGTAACTATGGACCTTGAACTCTTTATCCTCCAGTCTCTGCCTCCATGGTACTAGCAAAAGGCACGAAAAACAATTTCAACGGGCTTCCACTGGCTCCAAATCTCCATCCCCTACACACACACGCACCACACACACAGTACAATGACTGCCGTAAGATGAAAGATAGCAATTATAACATTGGAATTATTAGAGCATTTGCCCATTATTTTTAAGTTGTCAAATAAAGGGAGAGCATCAAGCATCTAGCCTGACTTTCCAACATATGCTCCACTTCAGATTAATTACATAGGAGATTAAGAACTCTCTCTCTCTCTCTCTCTGTCTCTCTCTCTCTCTCTCTCTCTCTCTCTCTCTCTCTCTCAATGTAGACTTTGAAATTCCCATGGCTTATAGAATGGTGGAGCTAGGAAATAAATGTCACCAATTACGGAACTAGGTGCAATGTCAGTAGGAACATTAATAACTGATGGGTCAAGCCACCAACACCAAAGACCACCAATTGATTAAGTGTGATATCATTAAGGTTAAACAACCACAGAATACACATTCTTAATATAGCACAGTACTGACTACTAAATGAGATAAATGTAACAAGCCTTTGTGCAGAATTTCAGAGGTACATGGGATCTATAAGAGCCATTTACACAATACCAACAAGATGTAATAAACTAAATTTTGATATGGAATTCTAAAGAACAGATAAACTGGTCTCTTTGACAAGTAAGCCACATTAAAATGAAATAAAGAGATCCTGTTATGATATAGGAGGAGCATAAGAGGCATATTGAATGCATGCAATATCTACACCGTGTGTGGATGCTAACATGTCAAATGAAACTTGAAAAATAAAATAAGGTTGGATCTCATTTGGTAAAACCTTTGGCTTGGATGCTTGAGGCCCTAGGTTAAACTTCAGCACAGCATAATCAGACATGGTGGCCCATACCTATAATCCCAGTACTTGGCAAAGGCAAGAGAGTCAAGGTCATCCCTCACTACATAGGAAATTTGAAACCAGCATGAGATCTGTTCATGTATATGTGTATATATGTATATATATATTTACATATATATCCAGAAAATATTAGTAAAAAGTGTAAGATGATTCTCAATGGTTATGCCTTTCTTGCTTGTGCTGTCCGTACTGGTATCTGATTGTCACATCCACCAGGACACTACTTTGTCCTGGCACAAATTAAATTTAAATCGATGAGTAAGCCTAAGACTAGAAAAAGATTATCTTTGACAGATTAAATCATTAGGTAGTGTTTTGGTGAGGAATTTCACAGTGGATGGATTAGGCTATCACTGTCAAATCCAACTGATTTTAACATGTCTAAAGCAGTACAACCCGGCATACTCTGCCTCAAGAAGAGCTGGAACAGAACCTAGCACAATGCATACCATATAATAGGAACTCAGTAAACTTTTAATTTCAGACTACCCTCATGGCCCTGGGACCCATTCTACCCTACTGACCTGACATCCCTCCAGTGGATGGCTTTTCTCAGCCTGGGGTTAGAAACACACTATGGCGGCTGCTGCTGCCATTCCAAAATCATTACTACTTAGTTATTAATGACTGTAATGCTACAAGCATTACAAACTCGACCAGAAGTTCCCTCTAATCTTGCTCCATCTGAACAGATTATTTTCCTTCCCAGTATGAGAGCTCTTTTTTATGAAGCTTGGCCCAAAAGACACCATTGCCTCTCTATAGCTCTTTGGGTGGGCAACTCCACAAGGGAAGGAGGAAATGAAACCCCAAAGATGGGCTAGAGATGTCTACCACCCTGTGTTTCTCCACAGGTTATACCATCTCCTCTACAGACCAACTTTTTCTATCAGGATATCAAAATGGCCATATTCTATTCTCTGCTGTCTCATTATGGCTTCTGACTTCCTGAGGTACTTTACCACCAAGCTTCCTTTGTACATGATGAGAGGGGAGGGAGGAGTTGATAATCTTAGTGCATCTTCATAAAAGGACCCTAGGGACTTGCCACATCATAGGACCCCAGGGATGTAAATGCAGCTTGGTCCATCTAGGACTCCCACTGCCCATACAGAAATGAAAAGCTATCTCCTTCTGGAAAAGAATATGAAACAAGGGGGCAGCCGCAGCCAACACAGGTGGTGCTTAGAATGAAAGGAACGAGCTAAGCAAGTGGATTAAGGCCTTTGCTGTGAAAAATAAAGGCAGGCGCTGGTGGTACAAAGGCTGCTGACGCTGGAGCAGTGAGTCACACTGCAAATGGAACATGAACAGCAGCATAAAACCCTGGCCTTCCATAGAAAACTCAGGGTGAGGGCCAGCTAGACAGCTCAGCAGGTAACCACTCCTGCTGTAAGCCTGACGACATGAACCCACGCGATGGAAGGAGAGAATGGACTCCTGAAGGCTGATCTCTTATCTGCACACATGCACACATGCAGGCACGCACACACGCATGCACACACTCGCAAACTAGATAAAATCATTTTAAAATATCCAGGTGAGGAGTGAGAGGAATCAGAATGCATTATAAGCACGTATGAAATTGTCAAAGAACAATTTGTTAATATAAAATCTTCAGGGAGAGTAAAGGATATTTTTACTTATTCTTGAAAATTACTATAAGTTAGAAAAGACACAACATTAAACAGCCATAATGCAAGTATCTAATTAAATTGTTTGAATGGCTACAAGTATAGATAGATAGTAGATGAACTGAACAACTACTAGACTATAAAAGACATTTTTCATTAAATATCTACATGCTGTTAAATATTAAAGTACACTTGTGCTAATATTATTGTTTCAGAATTTGTTGTTGCTTTCAGAATTTGTTGTTATTTTCTAGACAAAGGATGTAGCAGGCTTAAATTATGCCTGAGACTCCTAGGTCTTAGCTGTTTGTATGTCTGTGTATTTGTGCATGTGCATACATGTGCATATGGAAGCCAGAAATCTCTATCAGATACCTTTCTCAATCATTTTTCCAATGTACCTTTTGAGACATGGTCTCTTATCGAACCATGAGCTTTCTCATTGGCTAGAAGAGCGAGGCATCAAGCCCCAGGGGTCCCTTCTTTCTAGGCCTCCACAACACTGGGACTACAGGCGTGGACCACTAGGCCTGGATTTTACAAGAATGCTGATGATCAAAGACAGGACACAGTGCTTGTGCGACAAGCACTTTACTGAGTGAGTCACTTCCCTAGCTCTTATTTGTGGAAAAACCCACAGTCCTTTACCAAATCTATTACTTACTCATGGTTGCAGATAGCCAGAGAGTCGGTTTATTGCCTACCAGCCAATGAGCATTACAGTGAACCCTTTAATTGGTCTCCCAAGTAAATTATGATCAATGCTCCCATTCCACACACTCACAAAACAAAAAGGTACCTCTTAATAGGGATTCATATATAAAGTACAGTTGGATTTCTTTTTTGAATGATTTAGAAAAATCTAAGTCACTGCAAATTCTTTGTGCCTCCAGGCAGGAGGCCTGCAGCTAGCGCTCCACAGTATTGCAAGCTGGTCCTCCACCAAGCTGGAAAGGTTGTGTGTGTGTGTGTGTGTGTGTTGTGTGTGTGTGTGTCTGTCTGTCTAAGGAGGTGGGGCTGGGGAAATGTCCATTGCATTGAAACAGGCCCTTGCTTATTTGTAATAAATACTTGTCAGAAAGAAAGCAAAATTCTCAAAGGCTATTTATTGCGCTCCCAACATCCTTGGGGTGCTGTGTTGGGCAGTGTAATTACAGAAAAGTTTTGACCTGCTTCTTTTTGGACTGCCTGCTGTGAGGCCCAGGAGTGGCCCTAGTAACCACTCTTCATTTTTTTCTGGGCCATTGTAACCTTAATGAGATCCATTCTGATTGCAATTAGAATGTGCGCAGCAGGTGAAGCCATATGGAGCATGGTCATCTTGAAGCGGTCGCTGAAAGGGGCTTTTGTCTACCAGCTCTGTACATGCATTTTTGAAATCAAGTCACACCTGGTCCTGCCATGGCCCTGTAAGAATAGGAATTTCTTAGTGCTGAAGCTTCAGCCCACGGCTGAGACACAAAAAAAGAGAAGTGCCCCTTGCCTACTGTGTGCTAGGTAGCGTACTAGGCTTTTTTTCATACTGCCTCATATGCCACTTCAATGAGCTGGCTATCATAAATGTTTCATACAAGTTCCAGGACAGAGAGGTCATCAGGTCCATCCCAAGTGGCTCAGTTTGAAAGTGACAGCAAATTAAACTAAGCATAGAAGGCAAATTCCTGACCCCACCATGCATGAGTGTGGTCCATGACAAGGGGAGGTTGCCACTGAAAACTTCAGTTTTGTTTTGTTTAGATTATGTTTCAATGCCTGGTTTGTATGAATTGATTGCCACAAAAGATTCCTTTATTCAGAGGGTCCCTAAACTCTTTTTGTGATCCGTTATGTGACAACTGAGTGGGGACAGGTGCTGACTGCACAGAAGCCCCCAGAGCCCACCTGCGCTTGCCATCTTCCATTCAGAAGTGGACTGGTTGAAAATCAGATCTCAGAATCACATATAATTGTGTTTTATACTCCTTTCCAGAACTACTGTGCTGATTACAGTCTGGATAAACTGAGGTTTGAAAACCTCTTTCACTGCACATAATGATTCCTTTTTATTAGAACTACAGCCCCTGTCCTTTCCCTCCTCCACACCCTTCCCCCGGCTTCCCCTCCACATCTGCCCCCTGCTCCAGCTAACTCAGCCAATATAAGATAGATAAAGGAAACTTAGCGTCCACAATTCAGGGTCACATTGGTCTATTAAAGCCTAACAAAGAGTGAAGCTTTATGCTGAAGAAAACAGGTTTACCTTGAATTTGTGAATCGAGAGGCTTTTGAAGGAGCCAGAGAAAATCTTTAATATTAGGTAAAACCTATTATTCCATAGGCTGTAATAAAACAGTATTTAATTCTAGGTGGCCACGTGGTCTAGCATACTAACCCCCAGCAGAATGCTCACTATGCAGAGAAAGGAGTTTAACTTCTATAATTACAGAATTTAATTATTCAGTATAAACACCAAAAAAAGGGCAGAATTGTGCACTTGCATGTAAATATGTAAAATGATTGATAAGAAGATAAATTATTTTCAAATGAGCAATTTACTCTTCCCAAAGCCTCTGTGAATTTCTACCATTGACTGCAGCCCTTACCTTGTGCCTCCTCTAAGCATGTGAAAATTTACCCTGTTTTCTGCTCCAAAAGCTTTCTCTTCAAACCAATGTCCCCACAAGCAGACTCACCCTTCTTCCAGGACCAGTGCCATTATGGCCTAGTCGTGGTGGTATTATCATGTTTAATCTTAGATGGATTTGGCATCAGGTCAACCATTGCTTCCACCTTTACTCAACCTTATGCCCCGATGCTAGGAGCTTGCCTTCTGATCTACTGTCAAAAGACCAACTTCCTCCTTTTGGTCCTGTAGCCATGCCTCTCTTTGAGTCTCACACTCAACTTGTTCAATGCTTCAGGCTAGAGGACAGGAAAACAAATCATGTCCCCTAAGGTCTCCCTCCTCCTACAAATATGGGTATTTCACCTCAAAACTGCACAGTATGCCTACAGCCTGCTTTCCTGAAGCTGTCCACATTACCTAATGGCATGTTCTGCAAGGTACATCATTCCACTGCCTCCCACACCAGAACACACCCATGAACAACCAACTGTTTGTCCTTGTCCAAATATCTTCCAAACATCATGAGAGTACTGTCCTCCAAAAAAAAAGAAAGAAAGAAAGAAAGAAAGAAAGAAAGAAGAGAAAGAAAGAAAGAAAGGAACAGACTTAATTGGGTTGGATCTAACAGCTTTCCTTATAACAGATCTCTTTATCTCAACCTTAGATTCATCATCAATGGAGATTATTCCTCTATGAACTATAATAGTTACAAAATAAGAACATTTGTACATGGTGATGGTCACAGACAGAAACAAGATTCTGAAAATATAAAACATATAATTCTAATGATTCTGAAAGCCAATACATGATGAGAAAAGACCAGAAAGATACATATTTGAATGAAGTGAGGACGGAGAAGGATCAGCTAGCTACATAATTACTAGGTCCTAGTGCACAAAGAAAACATGTGGACACTTGAGCAAAAACTACTACCAACGTGAAAGCAACAGTAGGAGATCACTAAAATGATGCAGGATTCAAGGCACTTGGGGCGTTTCACAGGTCTCATATCAGGTCAGGTATGGCCTCCTGCTCATAGTATTGGAACCATTTTCTCTTTGTATTGTCTCTAAAAAGTCTACGAGCAAACACACATTATTTTTATAATCTAGAAAATATAGTCATTTTATCTGTTCATGTCTCTGTATGTATATATGTATATGTGTATTTATGTATATGTGTGTGTGTACTAAAGGTCAACATTAGATGTTTTCTCAACCACATGTCACCTTATTTAATTGAGAGATCTCTCACTGAACCTGGAGCTCAACGATTTGTCTACACCGACTGACCAGCAAGCCCCAGGGATCTTTCAGTTTCTACCTCCCCAGTGCTGGGCTTTGAGACACACTTTGCTGCTGTGCCTAGCTTTGAACATAAATTCTGCAGTCTTCAGGAAGTCAGCTCATGAAGTTTGGTCTTCATGCTGTGCACATACACTTGACTGACTAAGCCATGATGAGCAATTTTTAAAAGAACCAACCAACCAAAGTTAACAGGTATCTACCTATGATTATAAAACAACATGGTCTGAAATACCGACCACGTCTATCACAGACTGAGAACAGAATCTAGTATGCTGGGCAAAGTGGACATACGGTTTGCCTGCAGGACAAGCTCAGACACTGGGAAAAGGAAGGGTTCACCACACCAGGGTCAATTATCAGGTTCTTGGACAGGCAAAAGAGATGAGGCTGTAGTAAGCAAGAATCACAGTGATGGTGCAGTAATACAGCCTATTGAGGTGTGCAAACAATGTACTGGTCATGTAACATGTTAATCATAGCAAAAGTCTATGCCAAGAAGTGCAAGCTGTACAAAAGATTAGGACTCTTAACAGTTTCATTTGCCATTGTTTGCTCATTCTCTCAGAACGACTTACACATGGTAGGTGCTCAGTAAATATTTCTCAAATATATGAAATATACATAGTTACAGACTTGCTCCAATTTATGTGTGTGAAACAGAGAATGGGGTTGTTAATAAACGAGACAGTCCAAGTAACAATAATGGTCACAATAGGAAGATTGCTTGTGTTTTTTTTTTAACTCAAAAGGAGCATGAAGCATTAATTCTTAATTATTCAGTATCTTAATTATCCAGTGTTCATCCCAGAGGAGATGGGAAAAAATATTCAACGGAGTCCATTGTGAGCAACACACTTATCTACATCTCATTAAGATAAATCAATTCTTGAGATTTCCCCCAGAAGACAGATGGTCTTTCTACTTAGCTTTAAGAGGTGACCCCAGGCACTACACAATTTTAGGGTCATTTTGAAATTATGCTAAAAATTCCTGTGACTACATTTTCTGTGAACAAGTGGAAAAAGAAAAAAGGAAAGCAATTACTGAGACTCTGTAAGCCAAGGAAGGGTTAAATATGGATGCTGGGATGAGAACAGCCTGTTTCCTTCTCAATCCCCCATCCCTGCTCAGGCTCCACATGTACATCACGGAGCAGAGCAGGCATCATCATAGAGTGTCCCCGTTTTCTTACAATGCCCCTCAATGCCAAGGGACCCACTTTATGTCTAAGTCTCACCTGATCCCAAGCACTTTTAGTTTACCTCTCCAAGAGCAAAGCAAACAGGAATTATTCACCATGGTTCAACACGATGAGTTGCAGGTGTTTTTTCTAGGTGTAGCACAGCTCAGGGCTAGAGAACTTACCAGCATAATCAAGGCCATAGGCCCTACCAGAGATCCGTGTTTAGTTTCCTGGTCTGTAGGATACATGGAAGAAAAGGAGAAAAGGGGAGGGTAGCACCAAAGCAGTCAAAAGAAATAACAGCCTAGAACAATGTTTGGGGCCTGTTCTTATTATATTTCTATTGTTTTGTTAAACATCAGGACAAAAAAGTAATTTAAGGAAGGTAAGAATTTATTTGGTCTCCATTTCCTTGGTCACAACCCATCACTAAATTAGGGCAGAATTCAAGGCAGGAACCTGTAGGCAAGAACCATGGAAGGGTGCTGTTTTCTGGCTTACTGTCTGGCTCAAACTATGCTAACTTTCTTACATAGCCCAGGCGAACGTGCCTAGGGATGTCATCCCTGGTGTACTGACCTCCCACAGGAATCATCAATCAAGAGAAACCCGGAAAGGGGGAAACTCATAAAGAATTGCCTTGATCAGATTGTCCTACGGGTTTCTTCCTTTCAGCATGGTTTACAATGCTGAATTGTAGACTGTGAAGGAAAACATTATTTTAAACTTTTATTGTATTTATTATCATTGTTTTTATTCTTATAACTGTATGCACACTTGTACACACTACGCCAATGCCACAATATCTATGTGGGAGTCACCTCTCCCCTTCCTCTATTGGTTCTTGTGATTAAACTTGAGAAGCCAGGCTTGTGTTTCTGCAGTAAGCCATTTTACCCTCTGAACCACGTTGCTCAAACCTGAAAAGGCTCGTCTATACATTCACTCACCCCACTGGGCTGGAACTTGAAAAGAAAGATAACTTCTTTCTGTTTGTTTATTTATTTATTTATTTATTTATTTATTTTACTTCTTAAACAGTTTCAAGAATGTGTACAGTAATTTAATGATTGTTAGTTCTCATTCCTACCCCCATGCCCTTCCCTCTCCAGGTGAATTTTTTCCCAAGGCCTCCTCCTGCTTTCCTGTCTCCCCTGCATCCAAGCTAGGTGGGACAGTTTTTTACTGGAGCAAGAGCAAATTTTGAAAAGAGTGTGTTGGTTTAAGGATGGAATTGTGGAAAGAACACATAGAAAGGGGCAAGCCTGGGGCTTCAAATCACAAGGCCTGGCTCTGTCACAGCAACCTTGAACTTGGGGGATCGAAACCAGGTTGTCAGGCTTCCCAAAAAGCACCTGTGAAAGACATTTTCCAGGGGAGACATACTACACACTCGTCTACACACTCAAAGTGTGGAATCTATGACAGACTAAACCAATGGTTCCACCAAGGTTTATTGGGATTACATATAGGGATATGGAGAATGGGTTACTTACACAAATGGTGCTGAGTCGCCAAAAAGCCCACCCCAACACAAGTGACCCATTTTGGTAGCTGCACTCCTCCTGGAGCGCTGTGCATGATTTACAAGCAGTTGTGAAGGTCAGAGTCTTTTCTCTGCATGTAGCTCCTGCTGCCCTCCACAATGGTTGTTTACTGCCTCTCTGATTTGGCGCAGGGGCTTGGGGCATGTTGTAAGTTTCAGTTTTTTTCAGCCAAGTGAAACTGATTTGCTTGCTAAGTCTCAGGGTCCTCCCCAGTCTTTCACAGAGGGAATGTTTCAACTTGAGAAAAGCCAGTCTACAATGAAAGCAGTGTCTTTACCTGCTGAGCCACCTCACCACCCTCAGTCTTTTTAAATTAGCATTCAATGTAACAGATGCTCTGGCCTTGTTGTTTTCTTAACATTCTTGGGTTTGCTCTTTCTCCTCCCACCTCTTTCTCATTTCCTTGCTAAGCTCTCACCCCATTTTTGTACCCTCCTGTCCCCAGCATTTCCATTCCCACTTCCATATCAGGTGTGTTCTATTCCACTCCCCAGCTCTCTGCTTTAAAGCCTCTTTCTTCTTTTTCTTGGACCCCTCTCTATCTAATTTGCTAATACACACACACATACACACACACACACACACACACACACACACACACAACACATATATATATATATATATGAAGATATATATGTATACATATATATAAATATATATATATTTAAAAAGATAGGATTGATTATGAAGGAGAATATGTACTATTTATCTTTCTGAGCCTGGGTTATTTCAGTTATATATTTTTGAGTTCCATCTAATTTTCTTAAATTTTATAATTCCATTTATTTTTCTTTTCAACTGAATAGAACCCCATTGTATGAATGTGTCACATTTTCATTATCAGTTCATCTCTTGATGGACATGTAGGCCAATTCCACTCCCTAGCTCTTGCACCCACAGGGTCCCCATACTTCTGCCTTAGAATGCTGGGACTAATGGTATGCACCACCATGTCTGTGGCATTTTTCTTTTTTAATGACAGAAATAAGCATTATGGAATCTTAGTACCTGATCATAATACATTAAAATCAATTCTCTGTCCAAGATGTATTTCCACTCTTGATATTCCCCATGCATGGGGCCCAAGGACAGCAGTAATTCAAGAAATAAGTTGAAATGAATCCAGTGGGGCCCTAAAGAAAGGTTGTGCTTCATTACTTTACTCACTGTAATGAGCCTAGTTCTTTAGCTTATTAAAGAGAAGCTAGTTCCTTGCAACAGTTACTGTTGGGAAACTTCCCCCTCTGCCTCTGGGTATGAAGAGTGGGGATTTGGAATCTTCTCCTTGACAAGCTTGGGAAATAGCAAGTATTATTAGCTAATAATGAGGCTGCCTACAATATCTATATGGACTAATGAACAGCAGTGTTTAAATCATCTCTGAGACATAAACTATAGAAAACCATTATGCTTGCTGCTTTGGGGTAACAGGTTACACTGGAGATACAGAAGGTAAAGTTAATGGGGTACAGTGGATGAGATATTTGAAGACAAGGACATCGAAAGGACTTCAAGCTCCAGTCCAAGACAGAGGAGATACAGGGGGTGAGAATGCAGAAGGGGCTAATTAAAAGGCTGCTAAACATAGGAAAAAGTCAAACCCTTTAAACAGCCCCATGTGTGTGTGTGAGGGTATGTGTACTGGCAACCGTGACTAGGCTATTGGCTCTCTAAGGACAGGGACAGGTACCAATCATGTCTGTTTCCTTTCAGTATCCCAAGAAGCCAGTACCTACACGTTTGCTCCTGCCAATGGATAGAATGATGACTACCAACTGGGCCTCTTTGCAAGTCAGCCTGCTCTTCCAGTAGAGTGAACCCTGAGACCTTACAGATCTATGCACCAACAATAAGGTACTACACCAGATGTGTATTGGGTTTTACCTTGGTTGAATGAACAATAGAGCAGCCATTTACATTTCCAGATTTGATGGGACAGAAACCGCTATATCTCCCATTTTCATTGCTGGCTGCAACAGTCACTACTTCCCTAAAGACTCAAAACAACAATAGTAAAACTTCATTCTATCCCAAATAACCACTGAAGTAGCTTATTAGAAAATTATAGTTCAATAAAACATTGTGCTCAGATTATCAGACAAAGTAGGCCTACTAGAATGTATACTTCTGCAATTCACCCACCCATCTTTATTGGGAAAACTTCAAGCGTGATTCTTCCAGAAGTAGACAGTATGACTAATCATCCCAGTTTTCCCAAGAAAGAGAGGGTATAGTTGCAAAAACAGAAGACTTCCAGTGATAAAAACAGGACTGTATTGGGCAAACTAAACCACATGGGGATCCAAGTAGCAAGGACTCAGACTATTCACTACCAAATCCCTACAGAGCAATGCAGGTGCTAGCATGTTTGCTAAAGGCAGGAAGAAATGAATGATTCTGTGATGTCTCTGAGATACCTTTTGGCACTACAATCCCTGTCTGAAAGACCCATCATGTCATCTTCTTCCTGTCTCATCAAACAGAGGAAGGATCATGGACTTATTGTGTGAACATTTTGGAGTAAATAAAAAAAGAAGAAGAAGAAGACTCGAAAGATACCTTAACAAGCAACTGAAATTGAGTTCTGCTTGTCTTTGTTGCCTTAGAGGGTGAAAATAAATGTGTAGTAATGTTGATTCTTATTTTCAAATAAATTAAACATTCAGAAATGTGTGTTTGTTGCCCACTTTTAACAGCATGCTCCTTTCTTAAGCCAGACTCCAAGCCAGCCTCCTGTCCAAGTTTTCTGTCATGCCTTTTTGTCTAGTCTGTTCAGCTATTTTTAAAAATGTTGAATATCAACAAAGGCTCTCAGGCAGGCATTGTCAACTTTTATATGAAGCAATCTTGGTTGAATGAGAAGATCCTAGAGCTTACAGTCCCCTCTTCTGTGCTGCCCCGGGCTGGGCTTGAATGTGTGTGACTGATAACAGGACACATTTCTACCTTTGTTATTACATTCCTGTTCCATAATTCATTGGCTACTCTCTTTGTAGGAAAGATATTTATGGCAAAGTGGGCAGGACAGCAGGTAAGTGCTTTTAGGGGAAAGTAAGAGTCTTGTAGGGCTCTTCGGGCAGACATAGGATCATTAAGAGCTGTGTTCTCTGTACCTTGTCATTATGATATAGGTGTCTGGCAGCTTTAGCCAGGTCCCTAGCCCCTACCTTTTGGTAATCTTGCTCAGACAGGATGTTTTTCAACAGTATGCAGTAGCATTTTATCAAACTACTTGTCCTGCATTGAAGGTGAAAGTGTTGTATGCTAACTTAGAAATGGCTTTCTTTCCTCAGGTTGGTATGTGCTCCTTTCAAGAGGACTCTGGGAGCTGCTCATCCATAGACTCCTGCATGTGCAGACAGCTCCCCAGCTCAGAGCAGGTGCTTTTACTATGGCCTTATACAAATAAGAGTCTTAACATGGGTTCAGGAAGTTGGCTCCAGATAAGTTTCACTTAAAATCTGAGATTAGAAATGGAGAAGGCAAAAACAAGATTGTAAAATTGAACTCTCTGTGATTCTGTGCCATAGAAATATTAATTTGGGCAACTGTGTCCATTCAAAAAAATACCCTCACAAGAGCTAAGGAAAGTAACTTTTTTTAAAGCATAGCATATAGAAGACTCACTGGAAAACTGAGCAAAACATTCAGGAGGTTGAGACAGAAAAATTGTGAGTTCTAGGTTAGTCTGGATTGCAAAGCGAGTTCCAGACATGCAAAATCATATCTCAAAAAAAAAAAAAAAAATGAGATGGAGAAAAGAGAACGAGGGGCGGGAACTCACTGAAGCATACAGAAAGGATGATTTTGCTTTACCCAAGTCATCTCTCGCTCAGCTGCCAGCAGTGCACAATGAAAAGATGTGTCACCCTCAGGGAAGAAAGCAAAGAGAATGCAGTCCTGTAACTTGTTAATCAATTCCAGATCAATTCCAGATCCTTGGGCAAACAAGGCATTGGTAACGGCCCCAAGAGTCCTAGCTTCAAACAAGTTGGTACCTGTCAAATGATCTTCTAAACATACATGCTATAGAGTCAGGAAAAAGCAAACTCTGTATAGACCCTGCATTCTGCCCGCACTGTTGCTAGCCACTTGCAATGAACTTCAGTCTCTTATGAACCTTAATAGCAGGCATGCCATGGGAGCTGTGTGCTTTGTAGACTTCATCACTGCATCAGCTTCAGCAGCAGTGGAGTTCATGTTGATCTAGCATCAGAGGCCTTTGGATTGTAGCAAAGATTGTTTTCAGCCATGGCTCTTAGAAGAACAATAGCTTCCACTGAATAAGTCTTCCGGGAAGCCTTAAACAATCTTACTATTAGAGAGCATTCCCAGAAAAAGCTGGGGTACAAAGACGGAAACAGTAACTACTACAGTACACAAATATAACACATGAGTTTAAAGATCAAAGATGATCATGGAACCATGGCACCAAATAGATAGAATAAGCTCTAGGTAGATGACATGATATATATATTCATATATATGATTTTACATATATAATCATATAATCATGTCATATATATGTCTATGGAGAGAGAGATAGAGAGAGAAAGATATTACCTGCTTGATAAAAGAATTAAAATAGGAATTTTAAGGAAAGGCAAAAAAAATAGTCCAGAAAATTTCAGCAATGTATCTAAAAATATAAGAAAGATTGAAATTCATTTTTAATCATTCAAAAAATTCTGGAGTTGAGAAATAGAATGCATGAAATGAACATTCAGCAAAGAATATCAAAAGCAGTCTTCTTGATCAAATAGAAAAAAATCTGTGAACTTGTAGAAAGCCTATTCAAAACTTTACAGTCAGGATTCCACAGGGAAGACCAACAGAGTCAACTAAACGTGAACACTTTGAGGGGCTCCCAGAGACTGAATTACCAAAGAGCAAGCATGAGCTGGACCTGGGTCTCCGGCACATGTAGCAGATGTGCAGCTTGGTCTTCATGTGGGTCTCGAACAACTGGAGCAGGGGTTATCCCTAAAACTGTTGCCTGTTTGTGAGATATGTTCTTCTAGCTGGGCTGCCTGGTGTGGCCTCAGTGGAAGAGGATGCACCTAGCCCTGCAGTGGCTTGATATGCTTCGGAGTGGGTGTTATTTGGGGGGGGCTCCCCCTTCTCAGAGGAGAAGGGCATTGGGGGAATGGAGGAAAGATCTGTGTGATGGGGTAGTGTGAGGAGAAGGGTCTGATATTGGAATGTAACATAAATAAATAAATAAATAAATAAATAAATAAATAATTAAATAATATTTACAGTCCAAGGAGAAAATGGAATGTAAATAGACAAAGCACACAGTTTGTGTGACAACTAAACAGCAAATGTCTAGGTTATTAATAATCAAACTGTAACACAGAAAGTTTAAGCGGTACAAAGCCTATTTAAAGAAACAATAGATTGGGTGAGATGGTTTAACAGGTAGAGGAGGTTACTATCAAGTCTGACAACTTGAGTTTGACTCAAAGCACAACAAGATAGACGAGAACTGCCTCCTGCAAGTTGTCCTTAACCTCTACACATGTATCATGATACCCGGATACATACATGCATATACATATGTACACAATAAATATAACAAAAAGTTAAAAGAAATAATAACAGAATGCTTTCCAAACACAGAGAAAGATATAAAATATCCAACTATGGCACAATCTAAGATCTCTGGTTAGATTCAACTAAAATGAGACAACACAGGACTATGATAACATATACAGATAAAATGAAGGTCGTCAAAGCAACAGGAAAAAGAGGCTGCGTTAGTTACCATTCTGTTGCTGTGAAAAGAACACCTTGACCAAAAAGAAAATCATTTAATTGGGGCTGGCTTACAGTTTCAGAGGTTTAGGCCAGGATCATCGTGGTGGGAAGCATGACAGCAGGCAGGCAGACAAGCAGGCAGACAGGCGGGCAGGTAGCCATCACGCTAGAGCAGTAGCTGAGAGCATACACCTCAATCCATAGGCACAAGGCAGATAGAGTGCAAGACTGGGTCGAGTTTGGACTTTTGAAATCTCAAAGCCCACCCTACTTGTTGCCTGTGCCCTGGACTACTCGCTGCCAGATCCTACCTGCCCTTGGGGGTTGGAGGTGAGGTAGCACAGAGTCAAAGAAACGCTGTAACAAAAAAAAACGAGCACTGCTGCAAGCACCTTTAAAACCGTCCACTCGCGCTCCTATTGGCCCCAAGAAAGCATCGCTTCTAAACAGCAGTTCCTGTTTGGCTGATATTGATACCCCAAAACAACGTTAGTTTTCCGGGTGTCTTCAATTGGGTCCTCCGCAGAAGATTGTTTTGGGCGGCTGCGCGCCCCCGGTTTTTTCTAGAGGGGGGGGGCCCCCGCGTTCCTGCTACACTTACTGAGATACCTCTTCTAACAAGACCACACCCCCTTTGTTTTTCCCTAAATTTCCAAACCAACTGGGGCCCCCCAAAAAATTCAAATATGGGGAGACTATGGGGAAAACCACCAAAGAAACCAATATCAAGGACACAAATTCCTGTACTTTTTAGTTGTACACTTTTTAAAACAAAAAACCCCGTTTTCCAGAGAGGGAGGAAAATGTTTAATATGCCCTTAAGGTTACTATTGCTGTGAGGAAAAGCCATGAAAAAAAGAAAATTTTGGGGGGAAAAAAGTTCATTCGGGTTTTACACTTCCACATCACTGCCCTTTTCCCCAAAGGAAGCCCAGGACGGGGAATAAAAAGGGGCGGAACCTAGAGGCAGGAGTGATGAGGGGCCCACAGAGGGGGTGCTGTTTTGGTTTGCCCCCCCCGACTTCAGCCGTCTCCCTTTTTTAAAAACCCCAAAAAAACCCCCAGCCAAAGGCTACACCCGCGTGGGACGGGGAAACCCTTTCCCATAAAACACTAAAAAAATACCCTACCCCTTGTACGGGCAGGATCTTACAGGGGCCCATTTTCTTAATTGAATTTTCCTCTCTGTGGTAAATTCTAGATGTGTCGGGTTTGGGGCAAAAAAACTGTCAGAATCCCCAAAAATTTAAAAAAAAATTAAGCCAAAAAAAAAGGTTTGGGGGGCTAGCAAAGCTTTGTTCAGAAATAAAGGGAAAAGGTACTTTCCCAAAAAGCACCTGTGCAAGACATTTTCCAGTGGAGAGCCATACACACACGTCGTCACATCACTCAAAGGTGTGGAGCTATGACAACTAAACCAGGAGTTCCACCCAAGTTTATTGGGATTATCATATAGGATATGGATGAAATGGGTTACGTACGACAAATGGTCTGAGTCCCAAAAAGCCCACCCCCAACACAAGTACCCTTTTGGTATACTCGCACTCCTTCCTGAGCGCTGTGCATGATTTACAAGCATTGTGAAGGTCAGAGGTCGTTCCACTGCCTGAGCTCTGCTCCCTCCACAATAGGTTGTTACTGCACTCTCTGAGAGTGGCGCAGGGCTAATGGCGCATATATGTAATAGTGTCACAGTTTTTTTCACCAATGAAACTGATCTACCTGCGCTTGCCTAAGATCGCATTCCACCCCCAGTCCCGTTTCTGCAGAGGGAATGGTCAAACTAGATAAAAGCCAGTCTACAAATGAAAGCAGTTGAGTCCGTGTACCTCTGACCACCTCACCTACCCTCTTCTTTTTAAATTACATTCAATGTTAACGAATGCTCTGTCTGGTTGTTTACTAAACTTCGTGATTTGCTCTTCCCTCCCCCGCTTTCTCATTTTCCTTGCGAAAGCTCTCACCACCAGTTATCCTCTATTAAACCCTCCTGTCCCCCACATTTGCGCTCCACTTCCATATTCAGCGGTGATAGTTCTATTACCAACTCCAACCACCTCTGCTTTAAAGCCCTCCTTCCGTCTTGTGTTCTGGAACCCCTCCTATCTAATTTGCCTAATACAACACACACATACACACTCACACACACACACACACACACCCGACCACACACATATATATATAGATAATATTAAGATATATATGTAATACATTATATATAAAAATATATATATATTTTAAAAAAGATAGGATATTGATTATGAAGGAGAATATGTACTATTTATCTTTTCGAGCCTGGGTGTAATTCAGTTATATATTGTAGTTCCCATCTAAATTTTCTTAACATTTTATAATTCCATTTAATTTTCTTTTCAACTGAATAGAACCCCCAGTTGTATGAAGGGTCACATGTTCAGTCATCAGTTCATCTCTTGATGGAACACATCTTGGCCCATTCCACTCTCCCTAGCTCTTGCCAACCCACAGGGTCCCCATACTTCTGCCTCTAGAATGCTGGACTATTATGCACCACCATGTCTGTGCATTTTTCTTTCTTTAATGACGAGAAAATTAAGCTTATAGAATATTTAGTAACCGTGATCATAATACATTATAATTCAAGTCTCTGGTCCAAGATGTAGGTCCACGCTTTGATATTCCCCATGCTTCGGCCCAAGGACAGCAGTATTCAAAAGAATGTGAAACAATGAATCCATGTGGGGGCCCTATCGGAAAAGTTGTGCTTCATTAACTTTACTCAGCAGTAAGATTCCTATCAGTTAGACTTATAAAGACAAGTCTAGTTCCTTAACAACAGATACTGTTGGCAAAAACAGTTCCCCTCTGCCTCTGGGTATGAAGAAGTGGATTGGAATCTGCTCCTTACTAAGCGTGGGAATTTAGCAAGTATTAATAGCTATAAAGAGTGCTGTGCGGCCTACATTATCTATAGGCGACTAATGAACAGCATGTTTAAATCCATCTCTGAGACGATAGAACCTATAGAAAACCATTATGCTTGCTGCTTTGGGTAACAATGGGTTTACACTAGATACAGAAGGTAAAGTTAATGGGTAACAGTGGATAGATATTTGAAGACAAGAGAAATACGAAAATGGACTTTCTAAGCTCCACGTCCACACGACAGCGAGGAATACAGGCGCGGGTGAGTAAGCAGAAGGGCAATTAAAAAGGCTGCTAAACATAGGAAAAAGTCAAACCCCATGTAAAACAGCCCCAAGTGTGTGTGTGAGGTATGTGTACTGCAAACTCGTGACTAGGCTATTGGCTATCTAAAAACAAGGGGACAGGTACCATCGGTCTGGTTTCCCTTTGCATTATCCCAAGAAGAAGGGGGGGGCTGCGCGAGAGTCTGCGTGCTACAACAAAGCTGGTGTTGGGCGTTCTCTTATGGCGATCGTCTATTGGTGGGTGTCGTTAAGCCTGTGGGTCTCAATGATAGCATGGAGATCTTAGCGAAGCCGATACAGTTCACCGGCCAGATGTGCTCATGACTCAATGAGTCATGGGCAACGCGGATATGGGGCGTGTGGCGCGACTTAGAGTGGGCACTTCAACCGAGGCTGCGCAGTTGGCGCATACGGCACCCAGATCTAGTCACTTTGCAGGGACGCAAACGCACACACACACACACACACTCGACAGAACAATGAGGATTATTCAGTTACATCATTAGCTCGCTACAATGTGTAGATCTTAGGAACGGACCATGTATATGGCAAGAAGGAACAGATAGAGCACCTCACATGATCACTTTCCAGATTGTTGTGTGAGCGAGAAACCGCGGAGGGAGGGTTGGGGCCGACCTCATCACTTCATTCGAGAGCAGAACGGAGCATATCACAACACGTGCCTATGCGTGCTTACACCAGGTGCGTTATTCGAGACCGCGTATACAACGTAGAACACTTTTACTGGTGCAGTGTCATACGGGTCTTGAGTGAAATAGTAAAAGGCGATCAGAAAGCATACAAGATAGTCTAATAAAATACGCTAGCAGGCGAGCTGGCGCAGTGTTAGCAATACAGTGTGGGCGACACACTGGCGAGAGTGGCGTCTAAGTTGATATGACTTCTCGTTGACCTATGTCGATGTACAAGGGTTAGTCTAGCTAAGGTTATATTCGTGTCAACTAGCAGGTCAGCTCTTCTAGATGGATAATCGTGTGCGCTAAGCGGTGCAATCAATTCACAATGATATACAGATGATTGTTTGATGGTTATGACGTGAGTGTCATTCACAGTGTGTGGACACCGATGATGTGTATGTTGTTATACGAGGTCGGGAGAAATAAAGAGTCGGTGTTGTACGTGGTGGGGGGGAGGTGGAGGTGGTAAGTGGGGGTGTATATTATATCGTGCGTAAAAGTGGTGTAGATTAAGTGGATAGTGTGGTAGAAATAGGGACATCTATATCTTTTTAGTAATGATCTCTAATATGCGTGAGAGATATGAGACACATCTTCTCATTACGATGCATATGTATGAGATATATATAAACTCTGAGTTACTGAGGGGGTGACTCGGTTTATGGTGATAAGGTATGAGGGGGGGGTGTTTGTAGTAGATGTGGGGAAGGGGTCTTCTGTATGATGTCAGATTGTTGATATATAACTGATGGCATGGTGAGAATCTTATGTCAGGTGCACTGGAGAATGAAGCGAGGTGGGTACATGCTGGACTTTTGAGCGTGGACGGATCGAAGGAAAATTGACATGGGCAATTACTGACTCTGGAGGGGTGTTAGTGAGAGGCGGTGTGGGGCGTGGTATGTATTTGTATGGGTAGATGGATAGATATGTTAATGATATGGTGCATATCAGCAGGTCAGTGAATGGTGGGACAACATTATCTATGACTTTGAGGTGGAGAAGCGGTTTGGTGAGATTTTGGTATTGGGTAGGTGAGTATGACACAAATGTGGGTTATTTAATTTAGTAGATTTAGATATGAAGTACGACGTATGTGAAATTTCTAATAGCATCGTAATTAGGTGCCTTGGCTTGGAGGATGGCCTTAGTGGAGTGTGGAATTATTAATAACTGGGCTTTATGTGGAGTATATGGTGCTAAGTTATTGAATCATGGACACAGGATAGGTTTTGAGTGTGGGTGTATGCAAGGACATATTGTTTATTAAGGGTGGAGATAGATGGGGCGAACACACATCTTGTTGTAGAGTGGTTAGTTGTATGGGAGGATGTGTATTTTAGGACGGGAGCTATTACTCTATTAGCACTCTTGTGGAATATCTGCGACATGAAGAATTGGATAGGGGATGCGGGTTTGACAGTTTGTGAATGGGGTGGTAGTTGGAGGGAGACACAATTTCTTTGGGTATTTTCTTGGGGTGGTTGATGATAAACATCGGGTGAGCACATGCATTATGCGGGGTATAGTGTCTGAGGGGTATTTGGTTTTATGAGGGGTGGGTGTGACTATAGAGTGTTGATTGCGTAGTTGTACGGTCACTGTAAGCGAGGGTGTGTGTGTGTGTGGTGTGGTGGTGTGTGTAGAGGAGGCGGGTATGTGATAGTGTAGTGGTGAGAGATGCGGGTGAGTTTTTATCTACTAGACAGGAGAGAGTGTAGGAGTGAGTAATAGTGTTTTCTATTTGTGAGAGGCTCGATCAGGAGGGCTTGTGGACGACTGGTCTAGTGAGGGGTGGTAGTGAGATGTTAATTCGATAAGCGAGATGTATGTAGCTTTGTCAGGTGGTATAGGATATCTTGCGTCGAAATGAGCGCGAGATAGCATGTAGTTGATCACTCAGTCGTTACGGTTGAGTTGGGCAGATGAATGTGCTGGGGGGAGGGACGGTATGTGGGGTCTTGGGTTAGACTGATGGGGGTGGTGAAGAGTGTTCTAGTTAGGGTCAAAGTGGGCAGGAAAGCATAAGTCGATTTAGGGGTATGTTGAGTCATGTAGGGATCTCGTCTTCGGGCACTTGACTCAATATTTTGATCTATCGAGGTGAAAAGCAGCGTTGAGGTGACGCAATACATGATCATGGTGTCTAGACACTTAGTGACATTAATAGTTGATTTGTGGTGTGCGAGGCAAGGTACTTTTAGAATCAGTCGTGAGGGGCAGTAGGGGGCGGCCTCGAGGACCGTGATGGATAAGGCTGGGCTAAGATGGTATCAGGGATTTAATTCTGCTATCATGACAACTTCAGGGAAGGGGCATGTTGTTCATATTTCGGTAAGTGATTTCCCTTGGCTATTGAAGGTGAAACTCTTGTATTGTAAATGCAATCAGATACACCTTCTAGAAATATGGCTTTCTTGCCTTTGCTTGAGACTTGGCTAATGAGGGCGTACCTGTGCATACTCATTCGACTCTTATCTCATTCTGATGCTCAATTTGCGGGAGACTAGAACTACTATGATATATAGGCTTATCATCATGGGCCCCATAGCACACACTGCCACCCACGTATGCTGTCGTAGGCGAGTATTCATAACATAGTGGCAGTCCACAGCTCAGGCATGTCTGACTATTAACTAAGAGATAGCACAGAGCTCTAGGACCTACTGCGTAAATATAGAGTCTGACTGAGCGAGTTGGTATGCATAAGTCTGGCATCGACTGCATCGAGCAGCGAGAGTCGTCATACACGTGTATAGGCGGAGTCAGAAGGTGTATATATAGTTGTAGGTGTATCTACATCTGTCTATTTCGATTAAGAGCGGCGCGGGTTTAGTCAGATGGTAAACCTCTAGCTAATCTTGCTGTCTAGTATGGGCGGGTGCCAGAGTAGATTATTAATCTGGGGAACCAACAGTAGCTCAGTACCACATATGAAATCGATCCCTTCTATCTAAGATGACTACAGAGAAGGAACTGTGTCTATAAGACCAGATGTGGCGAATACATGGAGGAGGAGAGCTGCACTGTTCGGGAAGCTGATGCAGAAGACAGTCCAGTGTGGGAATCTATGTGGGCAAACAGACATGACACGAGACGAAATGTGAGTGAAGAGTTCTAGGGTCTAGTGTGCTAGGAGTAGTCGCGCAAAGAGCGAGGCTTGCACAGTTAACATCAAATAATCATACTTCAAAAGATAAGGAGAAAGAGGAAAAAAAAACGTGATCGTATCTGTGTTGGTTCTCGTGCGGAAAATTAGACGGGGAAGCGAAAGAGTGGCGGTAGAGAGCATGGCGAGCTGACAGGGGTGCAATGGGGGAATAACAAAGGAGCGAGAATAGATATGCCATATCGAGTGCTCATTAAAAAAGCGAAGGGACAATCTTATTCGGCAAGTCCAGATGGGCAAGCGGGTCGGTGGTGCGGGTCAGAAGCGTCTGGTGCGGCGAGCCTTGGTGCTACCGAGTATGCAAGCGTGGTTGGTAGGTGAGTCTATGAGTAGAGGTTGGCCACCCGCAGCGAAGTAAGACAAAGGGAAGTGAATGCAGGTCCCGTGTAACTAGTTGTAACTTCTAGAGCATGCGGCAGAAGCCACATAGGCGCAAGAGGGTCCTTGGGCCAGAGGAGCAAATGATAAGGGAGCATAGGCGGTCCCGGCGCTATGGGGAGAAAATAAATCCCAATCCAAGAAGTTCCCGAGCTATACAACCAAAAGATTCTCTAAGAGTAACACCCAATATCAACACCTTAGCTCAAAAAAATGATCTTCTAAAAGATGGGCATGACTGGACTATAGAGTGCAGAAGAGAATAACAAGCAGAGTACTCTAGTACAACTAGAACCCGGGGGATTCTTGTGTTCCGCGGCTGAGAACTTTAATTTTATGCCGTACAGGGCCACTTGCAATGTAAACTTCATGAGAAAAGCTGGGGTACAAAGAACGGAAACAGTAATACTACAGTACACAAATATAACACATGAGTTTAAAGTCAAAGATGATCATGGAACCATGGCACCAAATAGATAGAATAAGCTCTAGGTAGATGACATGGATATATATATTCAATATAGATTTTACATATAATCATATAATCAATGTCATATATAATGTCATATAGGAGAGAGGATAGAGAGAGAAAGATATTACCTGCTTGATAAAAGAATTAAAAATAGGAATTTTAAGGAAAGGCAAAAAAATAGTCAGAAATTTCAGCAATGTATCTAAAAATATAGAAAAGATTGAAAATTCATTATTTAATCATTCAAAAAATTCTGGAGTTGAGAAATAGAATGCATGAAATGAACATTCAGCAAAGAATATCAAAAGCAGTCTTCTTGAGTCAAATAGAAAAAAATCTGTGAACTTGTAGAAAGCCTATTCAAAACTTTACAGTCAGGATTCCACAGGAAGACCAACAGAGTCAACTAACGTGAACACTTTGAGGGGTCTACAGAGACTGAATTACCAAAGAGCAAGCATGAGCTGGACCTGGGTCTCCGGCACATGTAGCAGATGTGCAGCTTGGTCTTCATGGGGTCACGAACAAACGGAGCAGGTGGTTATCCCAAAAACTGTTGCCTGTTTGTGAGATATGTTCTTCTAGCTGGCTGCCTGGTTGGCCTCAGTGGAAGAGATGCACTAGCCCTGCAGTGGCTGATATGCTCGGAGTGGGTGTTATTTGGGGGGCTCCCCCTTCTCAGAGGAGAAGGGCATTGGGGAATGGAGGAAAGATCTGTGTGATGGGGTAGTGGAGGAGAAGGGTCTGATATTGGAATGTAAATAAATAAATAAATAAATAAATAAATAAATAAATAATTAAATAATATTTACAGTCCCAAGGAGAAAATGGAATGTAAATAGACAAAGCACACAGTTTGTGTGACAACTAAACAGCAAATGTCTGGGTTTATTAATAATGCAAACTGTAACACAGAAAGTTTAAGCGGTACAAAGCCTATTTAAAGAAACAATAGATTGGGGAGATGGTTTAACAGGTAGAGGAGGTTACTATCAAGTCTGACAGACTTGAGTTGACTCAAAGCACAACAAGATAGACGAGAACTGCCTCCTGCAAGTTGTCCTTAACCTCTACACATGTATCATGATACCCCGGATACATACATGCATATACATATGTACACAATAAATATAACAAAAAGTTAAAGAAATAATAACAGAATGCTTTCCAAACACAGAGAAAGATATAAATATCCAACTATGGCACAATCTAAGATCTCTGGTTAGATTCAACTAAAATGAGACAACACAGGACTATGAATCAACATATACAGATAAAAATGAAGGTCGTCAAAGCAACAGGAAAAAGAGCTGCGTTAGTTACCATTCTGTTGCTGTGAAAAGAACACCTTGACCAAAAAGAAAATCATTTAAATTGGGGCTGGCTTACAGTTTCAGAGGTTTAGGCCAGGATCATCGTGGTGGAAGCATGACAGCAGGCAGGCAGACAAGCAGGCAGACAGGCGGGCAGGTAGCCATCACGCTAGAGCAGTAGCTGAGAGCATACACCTCAATCCATAGGCACAAGGCAGATAGAGTGCAAGACTGGGTCGAGTTTGGACTTTTGAAATCTCAAAGCCCACCCTACTTGTTGCCTGTGCCCTGGACTACTCGCTGCCAGATCCTACCTGCCCTTGGGGGTTGGAGGTGAGGTAGACACAGAGTCAAAGAAACGCTAGTAACAAAAAAAAAACGAGCACTGCTGCAAGCACCTTTTAAAACCGTCCACACTCGCGCTCCTATTGGCCCCAAGAAAGCATCGCTTCTAAACAGCAGTTCCTGATTGGCTGATATTTGATACACCAGCAATCGTTAGTCTCTCAGGTAGTCTTCAATTAGGTCCTCCTGCAGAAGATGCTTTTGCGGCTGCGCAGCCCCCAGCGTTTACATAGAGGCGGGGCCCCGCAGTTCCTGCTACACTTACTGAGATACCTCTTCTAACAAGACCACACCTCCTAGTCTTTCCTAAACAGTCCACCAACTGGGGACCATACATTCAAATATGTGAGACTATGGGGAAACCACCACAGACACCAATATCAAGGACACAAATTCCTGTACATTTAGTTGTACACTTGTAAGCATAAACCCTGCATGCCAGAGAGAGGAGGAAAATGTATTACCATATGTCTTAAGGTTACTATTGCTGTGAGGAAACGCCATGATAAAAGCAATTTTGGGAGGAAAGAGTTCATTCAGGTTACACTTCCACATCACTGTCCATCACCAAAGGAAGTCAGGACAGGAACTCAAGAAGGGCAGGAACCTAGAGGCAGGAGCTGATGCAGAGGCCACAGAGGGTGCTGCTTACTGGCTTGCTCCCCATGACTTCAGCCGTCTGCTTTTTTATAAAACCCAGAACTACCAGCTCAAGAATGGCTACACCCGCAGTGGGACTGGAACCTTGCCCATCAATCACTAAGAAAATATCATACACCTTGCCTACAGCAGGATCTTACAGAGTCATTTTCTTAATTGAAGTTTCCTCCTCTGTGGTGATTCTAGCATGTGTCAGGTTGGCATAAAACTAGTCAGCATAACCATAGTAAAAGAAAATTAATGCCAAGAAAAAAGGTTGTGACTAGCAAAGCTGTTGTTCAGAAATGAAGGAGGTACTTTCCTAAAAACAAAAACAGTTTATCAGCATCAAATCTGTCTCATGAGAAACTTAAAAGTAGTTGAAGATGAAAAAACGAGATAATGATGATGCTGGTGATGATGGTGGTGGTGATGATAATGATGATGAAATACTTTGAAAATATAAAATTCTTTGGTAAAAGTAAGTACATTATGAAATTGAAATCTAGTATATACTATCTTTAATATAAAAATGAAAAGATAATACTAATGAAAACAAGAAAAAATGACAATATTTCATTGAGGGAGATGCAATATAGCAAAACTTTAGATTGTGGCAGTAGAATTCAAAAGTCAATTGTAGGTGCTCCCTGGTGATAGACCAAACACGCTTAGCACTGGAGTGGTATCCTGGGTCAAAATAGAAAAACAAAAAGAGTTACATTTCTTTTGTCTTTTTTAAAGGCGGGCAAGCAAGATTGACTGGGAGGTGGAAAGAGACCCTGTGTCAGGGAGGGAGCTTTAAAAAAATGTATATACTTTTTATTTTTTGTCTCTAGGGTTCAGGCATCTCAGATCATCTTTGGATGTGCTAGCTAGCAAGGTGACATTGAACTTTGATTCTCTGGTCTCCACTTTCTTGGGAAAACACTACTGAAGGTGAAACGCTTTCTAAACTGTTGCTTAGAGCAACATGTGCCGAAAACCCCTGAGGCCCCTCTCAGTGTTCCTCAGGCTCCTGCAGTGTCTGTGGCCTCACTTAGACATAAACAAAGTTGTAAAGGGAGAAAGAAGACAAAAGAGAATTTAATTTCCTGATTAACTCATGAACTTGCAGGTAAAAGGATGGAATAGAAAAGAACCTATTGAGTGACGTAACCCAGACCCAGAAAGACAAATGTTTTATGTTCTCTCTTATTGGAAGCTTCTAGAAGCAAAGCTTTAGATGTGTATATATAGTTTGTGGTAACTACAGCAACCAGGAAAGTAAAGAGGGACCACAGCCAGGACAGAGGAATTGGGGAGCAAGAGAGAGGGAAATAGCAGGGTACAAGTAATCTGATCAGGAAATTAGAATAGGGAAACCCTTTAGGGATGAGGAAGGAGTTAAATACAAAAGAAGGTTGGAGGAGGATCAAAGGAATAACAGGATACAAGTGCTCTGATGAGGGGGAGGGAATATAAAAGGAGGTAAATACACAAGGAGTGAGAGAAGTGAAATAACAGTATGTATGGCTGAAAAAGCCAGAGATGATCACAGTATTAACTACTTACCTTTAAAACCCTACACTGCACATAATTCAGTGTATAAAAATACATACATAGTTTTAATGAACTATTCTCATCTGGCGGATGACACTTCCACCAAGAGCCAAAGGCCACCTAACAAAAACTATAATGCCAGACATGAGAAGCCCTCCTGTGGGTTGTTAGCCAAACATACAATCTATTGCTATTGCCCTTGGTTATACACCCCCAGACATGGAAGATAAATCCCTGTCGCTGAAGGCATCGTGCACTTCAGAAACACTATCCAGAGGCCCCTGAGCTGCAACTGGGCTAAATGCCTCCTCCCTAAGGACTGCTTTCATGGTACCAGAAGGCAGCATGCAAGCTTCCAGAGGAAGAAACCAACAGTCTTACCCAGCTATGGTGCCTATGAACCAGAGCTGAGACCAGCATGGCATGATAGCCCTATGGGTACAGTAGCATACATTCCTTAGTGATAACCTACTGCTCTCAAGTTGGACATAGGACTTTCTCAACAAGATGGATACCATTCCAGGTACTGCAAGCGTAGCTAATTGGTGCCTGTGAAGTCATGGTTATGGGAGAATGCAACCACTAAATCTACTAAACCAGCATAATCTCTGACAACAATCTACACACATGTCCTTATAACCAGAGAAAAGTGTAGTCTTCACCCCTCATCAAGGAAACTTCTCTTTGTAACAGAAGGAGAGCACTACAGAAAACCACAACCAATCAATATGCAGAGGTGTGCAGCCCAGTCCCAATGGATACACTGCAAAGCACTTCTACACCCAAGGCTCATAAAACATTGTGGATGAGGGGCAGAAAGATTTTCAGAGCTACGGGATCAGAGAGTTTGCTGTTTCTGACAACATCACAATGTCTCCCCAACATGACTGTTCAAACATGAGCTGAGCAAAGACACCAATGGACAAACTGCATAAGGAAAAGCCCATGAGGACTCAACCCTCCACAAAGAACTACAGGCAACTGAGCAAAGCTGGGAGCAGGAGAGGTGGCCCTCCTCAGGGAAGAGCATAACAAATGGTTGTCAGGTGCCATATGGGCAACCTGGAAAACATACCTACAAGTAACATTATACAAACTCAACAAGTTTTATTTTGTAATATCCTTATATGTATATACAAATACACATATTTGTGTAATAAAAACTAATGAGAAAGAGGCCAGGGATTTGAAGGACAGTAGGAATACATGGGAGTTTTTGGATGAAGAAAGGGAAGGAAGAAATATATTAATTAAAATACAACCACAAAAAATTAACAAATATATAAAAAAAAAAGTTTCCCTGGGGAAATTAGTAAAATCACTGGGAAGAAAGAAAACAACTATGCTTACTAACCCAGACATATGCTGCAAAAAGAAAATGAATTGTCTTCCTATTCTGTTTATTATATTTATAGTAGATTCAAAAGAGCATAGGCATTCACATTATTTGTCTTACATGGCAAATGCTGTCCGACCTTAAGGAACTTTTTTTTTTTTTTTTTTTTTTTTTTTTGGTTTTTCGAGACAAGGTTTCTCTGTGTAGCTCTGACTGTCCTGGAACTCACTCTGTAGATCAGCTGGCCTCGAACTCAGAAATCCACCTGCCTCTGCCTCCCAATTGCTGGGATTAAAGGTGTGTGCCACCACTACTGGACAAAGGAACTTTATTTGAGGCAGCCAAATAAAGAGAACAAGAGTAAGTGAGGCCCTTCCCCAACATGCTGGCTGACCTTGAGCAAAGGCTGACCTTCAACCTCTGCTCTTACACTGAGGCAGTCACACCAGACCAGTTCATTCCAGGTTCACCACACATGGTTCTCTGAATCAGTATGGAAACTGTGGGCATGGTCAGTGGCGTGGTGTGTGCAAGGCGTGCAGAAGAGAACCAGTTAAGAGTTGTTTGGAGAAGGATTAATATAGTAAAAATGGCCATCTTGCCAAAAGCAATCTACAGATTCAATGCAATCCCCATCAAAATTCCAACTCAATTCTTCATAGAGTTAGAAAGAGCAATTTGCAAATTCATTTCGAGTAACAAAAAACCCAGGATAGCGAAAACTATTCTCAACAATAAAAGAACTTCTGGAGGAATCACCATCCCTGACCTCAAGCTGTACTACAGAGCAATAGTGATAAAAACGGCCTGGTATTGGTACAGAGACAGGCAGGAAGATCAGTGGAATAGAGTTGAAGACCCAGAAATGAACCCACACAACTATGGTCATTTAATCTTTGACAAAGGAGCTAAAATCATCCAGTGGAACAAGGACAGCATTTTCAACAAATGGTGCTGGTTCAACTGGAGGACAACATGCAGAAGAATGCAAATCGATCCTTTCCTATCTCCTTGTACAAAGCTCAAGTCCAGGTGGATAAAGGACCTTCACATAAAACCAGACACACTGAAACTAATAGAAGAGAAAGTGGGAAGACCCTCGAATACCTAGGCACAGGGGAAAAATTCCTGAATAGAACACCAATGGCCTATGCTCTAAGATCAAGAATTGACAAATGGGACTTCATAAAATTGCAAAGTTTCTATAAGGCAAAGGACACTGTCAATAGGACAAAACGGCAACCAACAGATTGGGAAAAGATCTTTACCAATCCCACATCCGATAGAGGACTAATATCCAATATATACAAAGAACTCAAGAAGTTAGATTCCAGACAATCAAATAACCCTATTAAAACATGTTTTAATCCTTTATTTTGCCTGGGAACACACATGGAGAGACTCATGGCTCCAGCCATATATGTAGTGGAGCATGTCCTTGTTGGGCATCTGTGGGAGAGGAGGTCCTTGGTCCCATGAAGGCTGGATACCCCAGTGTGGGAGAATTCAAGGGCAGAGAGGCAGGAGTGGGTAGGTGGTTGGTGGGGCACACCCTCGTAGAAGCAGGAGGAGGGGAATGGAATGGGGATTTCTGAGGCGGGAAATGGGGAAAGGGGATAATATCTGAAATGTAAATAATTAAAATATCCAATAAAAAAAGAAAGTTAAAAAAAGAAGTGTGCATCATTATGCCAGTCTTTAAGTGAGGATCTCTGACAATCACCAACCAAGAACCATTTGTTCCCAGATCTCTTGTTATATGAAAAACTTGTCTACTTCTTTAACAATTTTTGACACTTGTAGTCAAAAGCATCATAATTATCACATCTAATTACATATAATTTTTCCACAAAAGGTCCATATTAAGTTGACCAATGGATTAATTTTTTTTCTGTGATTAAAAAACAAATCAAAAAACAAAAACAAAAAAACCCTCACAATGGGCCTCAGCAAGAAAAGACATTTTCCACCAAGCCTAATGACCCAAGTTTGATCCCCAAAACACACACACACGGAAAAAGACAACTGACTCTCCCAGGTTATCCTCTGACCATGCATACACACAAACCAACGAACCAACAAATAAATGAACAAAGACTTGACAAAAGCTACTTAAGATTTGTTTTGGCTCACAGTTCCAGAGTATAGTACAAGACCGGGCTGTGGTCATGGAGGCAGGAGTTTGAGGCAGACGGTCACATTGTATCCACAGTCAGGAAAACAGGGAAGATGAACGCTGCTGCTCAGCTCACTTTCTTCCTAGCGTTGTCTCAGACTCAACCCACCTGAACACACACACACCAGTCCTGGTAATTATTAAGCATTGTTCAATCCATCCCTAGCGTACCAGGGACCTGTCTTCTGAACAGTTTTTAAGATCTGAGTAAGTCTCACCTGAACACCTGGGAATTCTTCAAAGGTGAAACTGACAGTTGAGTAGACATTTCTGCGAGCTACTGTTAGCTAAATGGATTAAAAAGACTCCTGTTAGCTCTCAGAGACTGAGCCGTGAACTGAAAAGCAGACACAGGCTGGACCAAGCCCTCCCCTCCCCAGCACCTATGCAGCTCAGTCTCCATGGCTTCATTGTCTGGCCTCAGTGGGAGAGAATGTGCCTAAACCTTGCAGAAACTTGATGCACCAAGGTGAGAGGACAGCAGACTCTCGGTCTCCTCCTTCATTCCAGTATTGATGGCCTCATATGGTTATGTGTAAATCCAGAGGGCTGGCCTAGCCTCTGCATCCTTCCTTTTCCCATTAGTTCTCAAGTGTCAGATGAACACAGGGGATGATATTATGGCATCTTCAACTGTCACCTGGATGGAAGAGTCTTCCCCAAGCCTCCTGCAGGTCTCTTTGCCTCTAAAACTGTGTCTTGTCTAAATACATGCTGAATAATGAAGCTTTGACTTGACAGATAATAATTGTATGACTGC